>RJWM01001010.1:0-174404 GCA_004363535.1 Dasyprocta punctata
CCATGACATTTATTAAGAAAATATTTGAGACAGATACAATGTACAGAAAACTTCAATTGCTATTATATGGAATAGACCTAATGCACTATAATTCTGCTATACACATGGTGTCTGCAGCTGTCTGCACAAACTAATGTTTTCGGTGTAATGAATTCTAATGCTTTCTGGAGGTAATTGTCCTATTATATTCAGAGTTCAGTAGTTAGGTTTATTAATATTATGTGGTACAATGTTTTAGCTAGGCAATCAAGTTTTCTTCAAAGTGAGCTACTTCAGGTTACAGTGTTTATTGACTATTCGAATTGCAATTATGAAAATATCACTGAATTTTCAGTGTCCCTGTGGTTAAACTATTCACTTACTGCAGAGTTGAGCTTCTACTACAAAAAGCTTAAAGCTACTGACCCTCATTTAGCAAAGTTCGATTTGGAGAATGTGTATTCTTTCCCACAGCTTCTGCAATTATCAAGGAAAAACATTCTATTAGGTTCTTTAATCAATGTTTGTTTTCTCCTTGCAGAAGCAGCTGCCCAACGTAGGATATTTAACACCTGTAAGGCTAATTTTAGGGCACAGTTGACTCTGTGAATTCCTGGGCTTTTTGATAGCAAGGGTTATATGAATTCTCCAGCTATACCTAGGCACACTTGACCCCAAGAGCTACACTTAGGGAGCTGTGGAAATGAGATACGAAGAGATTTAAAGAATAGCTTCATTTTTCTTCCTAACAATGCAGAGCTGATCCTTGAACTACAGATATTGTCTGGAATGGGTTTAGAGTCTTGAGGCTTTTTGCCATGCCTCTAACAGCTCTTACTTTCATTTTACTTTCTCTGTTTTTTGAGTCTTTGAGCATTTACAGTTGTGAGAATTCCCATTAATGATGGTGAAAAATATTTCCAAGTCAAACCTTGGGAGTTTAGAATTCCCTTGATAACTTGTAAAACTTTTAAACTAGTTTCAAATCAAATTTAAATGGTTTTGTTTTGTTTCGTTTGTTTTGGTTTTTTGAATATTTTTGTTTGTTTATTTGTTTTGGTTGAGACTTAGTTCTTTAAATTAGACTTCTTTATGTTGGTAAGAAAGTAGTTTGTACATTGATTTTCTTCTTGGCAAAAATGGTAATGGAAGCAAAGTTGGTTAAATTTGCTTTATAGAGCACGTGTTCAGTGGTCATTGATGTCACCACTTGCACTAAAATTGTAATCTTGGGTGCTTAAGTCTGTTTTCAGGAAAAATAACATAAAAAATAATTTGCTGTAGCCTACTTGAGAAAACTCTTGATCCATAGTTCCTCTAATTTTCTAGAACTTTATTTTAGCTACAGGAGAAAAGTACTCACTATAAACTTGAGAAAGAAGAGATAAAGGGAAAAATATAGTAAGGATACTTGAGGTTGTCAGAAGAGGTTAGGGTCCAAAATGTCCTCCAAAAGCCTCATTATATTGAAGATTTGGATATCAGGAGATAGGCTTTTGGAAGTGATTCAATCATAAGAACCTTAACTTTGTCAAGTAGAGTATTCCATTGCTGAGTTACATAGCTGAATGGGCTTATTAGTCAGTGGAGCCTAATTAGATAAAGTAAGCCACTGAGCTGAGGCTTTGATGGGTATATTTGACCCTGGCACCTTTCTCTCTGACTGTCTTGCTCACTTTCTGCTTCCTGGCTGAGCAGAGTTGCGGAAGTGAGCAGCTTTCCACTGCCATGCCCTTCCACCATGATCTTTCTGCCTTGGGACTGGCGTAAATCAGTGGAGTTAGTTACCTAACCATGGACTGAACCTTTGAAACTGTGTATCAGGATAGGCCTTTCTTCCTTTAAGTTGTTTTGCTCAAGAATATTTTCACAGCAGCAAAAATCTACCACAGTGTCTATGAAAATATTTTGAAAGCCAAAACTGTTTTGTCATATGATCTTAACCATCTTTAGTCCATGGATTATTTGTTTCTCAATTGAAGTGACAGCCATGATTATGATAAAAGTCCCTGTCAAAGTAAGATCAGAACAAAGGACAAACAATTTAAAATGTACATATTAGCTGCCAATGTATTTTCACACGTGACACTTTTATATAGCCTCCCTAGCAACCATTCAAAACAGTTTTTCTAATCAGTGTATACAAAATCAGGTTTTATAATCAGTATTTAAACCAGTATACATAGAAAAGAAAGTAAAGACTCTGAGAGGATAAAAACAGAATTGTCTGATAGAAATTAGTGCAATGGCATAAATATTCCATGAATGTGTATTTTGCAGTATGATAACGAACAGTCACAGTGACTGTTAAGTACCTGAAATATACCTATTTGTATATGAGAAAATTTTAAATTTTATTTAATTTAGGTCCATTAAAATTTAAAATGATGTAGTTACATGGTGACTAGCAACTACCATACTGGATAGCAAAAGTTTGAAATTTTTGAAGGCTAAAAATTTATATTGCAGCTAATAAGCAAATACCCAAGAGCGCACCTGTTGCTTTCAGTTTTTATCTTTTATAATTAAATTTTGAGGAACCTTGAGCACATATGTAGCTATATTGTTAAGTGTGATGAGACATCATTTTTTTTAACTATAGAGTCTACATGGAATAAAGTTCATTTTGTGAGTTTTTAAGAAATAGGGTCTATTAATCTTTTTCCAAAGTTTCACTTGTGGTGTTTTACTCCAAATAGTTTCTACTAACATTTGGAAATTCTGATTCTTTTACTTAGTTTTATGGTTGGAAGACAAAGAGTTTGTTTTGGGGCAGAAAATATTAAATCATCTAATTAAAAAGTGTCCAAATTTGCAATACTGTTATTTCTCTTTGGATTGAAAGGGATCTAGTTTCCATAGGCTACAAGAAAATAGACAAATAGAGAAATTATCTCCCTCCAAATTGAATACATGAATTAGAAAATACTTAAATCTGTTTGGATACTGTTTAGGTGGAAACATGTTTATAATATATGTAAATTTGTATAATATACCACTTGGTATGATATGTGTGTACAATCTGATTCAGCATTTGGCCACATTTCTAGATGCACCTAAATCAGTAATTTGAGTAAGTGTCAGATAATTAACATCCAAATCACCTTATTTATAAAAAAATTTTAAATATCTGACATGAATATTTCGCTTTTGGTTCAGGGATTAAAGATGTATAATACTATGCTTAGAATTTTAAAATTGTTCAAAATTTAATGTAAGTTAAATTAACCTATAAGATAGAATTATAGTAATATTGTAAAGAAATAGATTCAGAGACAAATGGAATTATTTTGAATTATAAAGAACTGCACTTCAAATAAAAATTGTCAAAATTATATAAAATCTAGTGTAATGAGAGATGATTTTCTAAAACAGTATAATTTTTTAAAATTAGTTTGGATACACCTTAATATATAAGATGGTTTTCTGCTTATTTCCTTGCTTTTGTATTTTTATGTAAATGACATAATAATTTAACATTCAACTGATTAAGTTCATTTATTTGAAATTATTAGATGATCTAGTAAACTTAAAGATAATTGCTATATATTGTAATTTGTTCTACTTACAGATAAGTAGTATATACTGGACATCTTATTATATACTCAAAACATGAATTGTGAAGTGCATAATACTATATTGCAGTATCATATTCCTATCAGCAGAGATTAACTTTGTATTTTTTTCTGTTTGTATATATTTGATTTTGCTGTTGATTTTCAACTTACTTTGAGATCCTCTATTATTGCAAATCTATATTCTATACTGTAAATCCACACAGAATTTCCAATTTTATTTTGTCAGTTGAAATTTCTTCTCAAACATATATGTATAAGGAAGCCAATTGTGCAAAACAGATAGAAAATAGTTCAGAGGGGGAACCTAGGTGTGTCAGGCTCTGCTCCTGGGCCCCTGTAGACATCTCTTTTCTGTAGTGCTTGAGGCTATTTTTGGGAATTCCTGGCAGTTTTGGAAGAAGGACTTGAAAATTACTATGTAAATGGGGGAGCACAGATTTTATTGGCACTGGTTTTTACCAAACTGACATAATTTTCCTAGTGACTATTTGTATCCTGAATAAAAAAAAATTCAAAATGTTAAGAAAAGACTACAATGAGCTATTCAATAAACCTGGCTTTTATTTTCCCTTTTTTATATGATTAGAATTTAATAATTGGCCACCTTAGTCAGGTTTAATGTACATTTTATATTTGCTGACTTACCATTAAGATTAAATATGGATTACAAAAACGAAAAGGTGACATGTCTACAAATTCATTTTATATAGTAAGATCTTTAATGAGTTTGAACTTATTCCACCTAAGTTACTGGTTCAACTTATCACTGAAAACTAGTGTGTGGTGTTCTTTTCTGTTTTTATTACATGAATGTCGGAAACACTGACATGAGATGGCCCATCTGTGAACTGAGAGCCGCTTAAACTATCTGAGTCTTCTGAGTGTACTTCTGGCAAAGGCCTCAGAATCTGTGATAGAAATTCACCAATGTTGATGCTGAGTGTGCAATCACCTGCTTCCATTTGTCCCTGTGGTTGGCATGGATTAATAGGCCGAGGCAGGAGATGGGCACAGCGCAAATTGAAAATAATGGAGCATTTTGCACCAAAGGAGTTAAGAGTATAAGAACTCCAATGGGCAGGAAAGGAAACGGTGAGCAAGCTGGAGGTGGCACAAGGTGTCAGCGAGAGACCACTCAGCTTTGGGACACTTACAGCATAGCACATTTACCTCTAATGAAGAAGGGGCCACCTGCTGTATGCTACTTTACAAGTCATTCCATAGTGGCTTTTACAAGGTAGTCTAATTTTGGACTTCAGATGAAACTCAGGCACAATATCTACTAAGGTGACACATTAACATTTCAGAGGTTATGATGTAAACATTTAGTTGCACAGGAAAAAATACAAGTATATGAAATGTGAACTCACTGTGCACAACAGTTGAATCATTTTGCATTACAGACTCAGAAGTTGCCTATTAAGTAATTTCCCTTGGCAGTTAAAATAGAATCACATGACTGCCAGACATTTTCCAGGGTGTATCCAACACCTGCCCATAGGAGCTGTGGAGTAAGCAATGATAAGACTCTGAGGTCTTGAGATTTCCAACAAACTGGCAACAGTGTTTTCCAAGGAAAGCTCAATAGAAAAAATAAATGTTATGCAGACAGCTATGCACATTCACAGGTACAATATGTCTTAGGCAATTATAGGAATGAAATATGGGAAAGTCTTCAAAAGTTATAAATCTATGACTTTACTGGCATCTCGCTCGAGGGAAAGTAACTGCACAGTGACGTGCTATGGCTAGCAAAGCTGCAGTCTGACTCTCAAGGAAATAGTGTGAAGGAGACAATCCACTAGGAGTCTTCATTTCATGCTCTCCAGCACTGTAAACTACTTGCAAGTGTGGACCGGGTCTATAGAGTACCTGTGATGCCTAAGGACAGGTGATATGTCCCTAGTCTGAAGCACTTAGGACCAGAAGTATTTCAAATTTGGGATTTTTGAATTCTGGAATATCTGCATAGACTTTATCAGGTAATCAAGAAGTATTAGACTTTGAAGCATATTGGGTTTTCAGATTAGACATGCTCAAACTCCCTTACTATTTCTTGTAGCTACTGAAAAACATTTTATATCTCAGGTATATTCTATAAAAATCACAGCTATTTTAGGAAAAAGAAAAAATTTAAGATCATTGGTACTCGTCACATCTAGTATAATTTAGTGTGAATAAAAATAGTAACTTTGGGTAAGTCTTTACTTTCATTAGGGTCATTTTTCACTAGGAATGGAAGGAAAGAGCCATTCTACTCTATGAATTCATAGTTCAATAATTTAGTAAAGGTTGAAAAATGAGGAATGACCAGTTGACTTCTTTCTTACCTAGTAAACTTACTGACATGATGACACTGCATATCTGTGAACCAGTATGGGCAAAAAAGTAGGTCTTTAAAGGAGTGGAAGCTTTCCATTAAATTTAAAGCAATGCTTGGATCAAAGAGTATTACTACTAGAAAGGATTTATTGATCGAGTATAAAACTACATAGAAAATCTTTCAATTGAGTTGTTAATACAAAAATTTCTTCATGTATATATTATACCTTAAATAGGTATAATGGATCTATAATGTGGAAAATTTTTGTTAACTTTGTGCAAATTCAGAGTTAATGCCATTAAACTCTAAATGAGCAGTACTAGTGTGTAAATGCCTGTTAAGATTAATACACAAAATCCTGATATCTCTCAACTGTCTCATTAACATGATAACAAACCCAAAGGAGTTTCGAATCCCTTACCACACAAAAGGCATATTTTCTCCCATTTTTGTTCATACCACCATAAAAATGGAAATTAAACCACATAAAAAATCTTCCAAAAATATCAAGGGTCCAATCCAAATACATAAAATGCTTTTTTTTATATTAAACTACACAAGCCTTGTTGAAATGCTACTAAGGAACTGACTTACATACAAAAAAAAAAAAAAAAGAGGAGTCTACTATTAGCTTATTTTTTATCACAAAGCCCCAACATTTAGAGCTGTTGAAGAAATAGACAAATACTAAATTTTCTAATATATTAAGCTATTTGTTTTCAGCAAAAGCTAAGTACTATGTAAGAGTTAAAGATGGACTTTCAAAAATTTAATTGTGCATCTGTTTTCAAGGGTTTAAGTCAAAACTATACATAGTGTGATTGCACTGGATCCTTTTGAGGTCTAATAAGGAAGAAAATAAAAACAAATTATTCTTTTTGTTATGGAGGATACGCCTTACCATATCACTGCATGGTGACAACTTCTTGTCCTCCTGTCACTGCCTGTCCTTTAGACCATACTGCAGAAAAGCAATTTTCTGCCTCAAAAGCACTCTATTTTTTTAAAGTTTGTCTCTGGGCAATTTTCAGGTCTACTAGAGCTGCACAACTGTATACAGATGAGAAAGACCCAAAATAGGGCAATTTATTTGATTCCTCCTCTTCAAAACATTTAGCTGAGATTGCATATCCAACAGAGAAAGTCCAAAAAGAATATTCAGTAGTGACCCACAGTGACATATATCCTTTTTATAAATTTGCATTAAACATTGTTTCTAAATAATGTAGACATCCTAGAGTTGCTTTTTGTTTAATGTAAACCTTTAACACTAAATTTTCTTTAGGATATTAAAAGTTATTTTCTATTTTTAAAAGGGCAAATCCCTGGAAATAGGTAGTTAAACAAAGCATATGGAGTTTTCGGATGAAGAATTGCTTAATTTTAAGTGGTCTGCTCATTTGAATCAGCAGTTTGGTTTTTCTGGTTGAGGAGTAAAGGGCACCTTTGATGGAAAAATGTATTCCCACAATGTTCAGTTGCTGATAATTTCACACTTATCAATGCCTAGTGCTAGCATGGCCATAATAACCTCCTGATGTAACTCTGCCCTAGCACAGTATGGAATGTTCCTTGATAGTCTTTTACCCTAGTGGGAAAACAAGTTTCCCTCTAAGAATGCCTGCACAGAGGAATAATTTAAAAGTTGTCAGATGTTATAGCTAACACCTGCTGACACACTTTTGAAAGGACATAGTCTTTTTAAAAAATCACAAACCTTTTTTATGCTGAATTATTTTCCTCAATTCATCATTAGTTTGGGATGTATGTGGGAAGGCTTGCTTTTCTCACATGTGATGTTGTACAGTACACATTTTAAAGTGAGCTTTAGGAAACATGTTCCTCTGGACAGAGCAAATTCCCATGTGGAAATTTAGGATTTTTCAAGTAGATAATACAGGAGCTATGAATACAAACGTGGGCTACAGAAAAGCAAATGCACTTGGCCTATTATTCTGTCTTTCTTCCTATTGTGAGTGTGTGTAAGTGTGTGTGTGTTGTCATTTGCATCCAATGTGTACTCAGTTTCTCTCTATTCTTATTCTCTTCTTGCCCTTTCATTTCTGATTCTGTGTATGAGGTCAATTTTGAAAATTATACATTTAGCTGTTTAGCCTAAAGAGAAGCAGCCAAATAAAAAAAGTAAAAGAAATACTGTGCATATTATATACTTGGAGCAATAAAAAAATCTCTGGTACAAGTGAAGTTATTCCAAGCAGGGTGACTTTTTTATTTTTATTTTTTCTAACATAACCTAAAAAGCCTTGTTAAATTTTCAGGAGCACCATGAAATTATCTGATGGGTAGAGTCTTGATCTTAATTCCTCATCACACAAGGGTTCTTAGACTGTTTCCTTTGCCTGCCCTCAATTCTTCTCGTAAGACTGCTTTCTAACTTCATCTGGTCCGGCTTGTGCACTAGTCGCTGGGGAGAAACTGACCTTCCACGAGGTCTCTGACGACCTCATTACAACTGAGCCCAAGGGCCAGTCCAATTTTCAAACCTCATCTTTCCTCAACTCTTGGGAGCATTTGTCACATTCAACCATCTCCTGGTTCGCAAAATGATTTCTGATCTCAGTTCCTGACTCCTACTTAGGTGAATCTGGTTTCCTTCATGTCTGCAGTATGTTCAGTCATTCTTCATAGTTACTTAAGGTAAAAGCCTACAGTATTTGTCTTTCTCTTCTCTCTCCCTTCTCTCTTCTTTTATTCCCTATCTGCATAAAAATATTTAAATCTGAAGCCAACTTTATTCATCATATTCATTATCTGTACTGTAATTGGCTCAGATTTGCCGTTGTTTAGTGCACACCTTTTGCCCACGTCCTCAGAGACCTCTGAATCAGGTATCACCACTTAGGCAAGATTTCAACGACATTTCTAAAATAATATTTTTTTAAATGAGCCATAACATTCTGGAATTTGAGGCAAGGCTTGTGAGGAATCTATGTACATCTTTCGTTCACTTTTAACATCGTACTTTTTCTTAGTTAAATCAGTTTTCCTTGTTTCCTTTTCTAGTGATTTCTTCAAAAACTAAGTGTCGTATTTTTCTTCTTTGTTCCTGGACAGTCAGAATACTTCCTCCCAAGGCAGTAATAAGCTTAAATCCACATGACCTGGATAACTGTGACATTCCAAATTTATATTATGTACTATATGTAAGACCTGCTAGCCAGGCCTGGAGGTATTTCCCTCTGATTCAAGCACTCTGGGAGGCTCAGGCAAGAGGTTAAAAAATGCAAATTCTGTCTGAGCAACTTAGTGACATAGAGAGAGCCTGTGTCCCAAGAAAAAACGACAAAGGACTATACCTCTATGCAAAGATCCTGTGTTCAACTCCTAGTACCAAAAAAAAAAAAGCCTTGCAATTTTTCTTTTTACCTTTACAGAGTTTTGAAATTTTGTTGCAAAAATGTGTCATTAAACTCTTAAGAGGCACATACTAACATATCAGTTTTTAATAATTGTGATGATTAATATTCATCATCATCTTGATTGCCTTGAGAGACACCAGGAACTCAGTACAGCACACTGCTGGGCATGTGTGTGTGGTCATGGAGGTGTGATCTCGGAGACTTTTTCTGGTCGCTGGTCCCTTCCTCTCGGACTCTCTT
This sequence comes from Dasyprocta punctata, assembly GCA_004363535.1. Lineage (NCBI taxonomy): Eukaryota > Metazoa > Chordata > Mammalia > Rodentia > Dasyproctidae > Dasyprocta > Dasyprocta punctata. The sequence continues at coordinate 9,501 of RJWM01001010.1, forward strand.
TCTGCCCTCTCCTTCCAGGCACTAGGAGAGGAGCAGCTTCCCTGGTCAGCACAGTTCTACCTTGAGCTAGCCAAACACGGTCTGAAAGGTCTGAAACTGTAAGCCAAAATAATCTTTGCTTCTTGAAAACAAAACAACCAAAAACTACTACAATAATATTGAAGGAAACCTCTATATTTACTCAGAGAATTCACTTTTTTGTTTTCCATGATTACGAGACAAGGTCGTGAATCATTTCAATCTACATTGATTTAGGACCTCCCATTAGCTAGTGATTTCTATTGTTTTCACCTACACATGCCTTGAACAAGCACTGTGGAATTTTTTTAATCTAATAAAATTGATGTAAACATTCCTCCCCTTTCCATTTCTATCTTTCTTTTGAAAAGCAATCAGGCCAACAAGTTAGAAGAACAAAAAACTACCAAAGTCACAAATAAATCATAGTTTGAGTAACTGAAAGTTACCTGGCTAATCAATATATATGCAATATTTGGACTCAAAAATGAAGGAAAAGAGGGTAGGAGTGCACGGTTTTCATTAGCATAGTCTCTTTAAATAGATAAAAATACCAAAGACTGTATGAGAAAATTACACTGAAAATTATGCTTATTTTTGAGTCTATTTCATAATACTAATTATACAGGTTACTGTGCTGCACTATGGATCTTCTAAATGATAGAGAACTTGCGTGCAGTGGCTCGTGCCATCAGTCAGGCCTCAGTGGTCATAAAGCACTGACAGTTTAAGGCCCGCCTGCATGGGGCTGTGGGATTCTTCCTGGTTTCTTTAAAAGTAATGCTGTAGTGGTGTCAATCAGACTTTATCAGGAGAAAACGGAAGCAAGCCACTGATGCATACATTTACCTAGCCTGGAATCCTTTCTTTTCAGAAAAAAGAAAAAAAAAAAAAAAGTTGAGCTTTGCCTCACATTAGCATCACATTGGTAGTTTGCTTTTGTTGTACAATAAACATTTCATTTTAGCATATGTATGTATAGGAAAATGGTGAGAAAGAGCTGACTGAAATCAAAACTCTTCATACCAGTGTGGGGCTTAGAATGCAATTGCCTTGCCTGCACATAAAAACAAGAATATAGGAGGGTGTTTGTTTGTTTGTTTGCTTTTTGTCAGCATGTCTGATGTAGACATATATTCAAATGATTTTTCTGCAACTCTTTTAAATGATATTTGAATATTGTGATGTTTCTTGAGATACCAGGAGCAAACTCACTTAAAACTTTCTGTGCATTAGTTTCACAAAGCTGGAGTGTCATTTTATTTAAATCCCCTGTTCAATAGAATACATTCAAAAAATATTTGTAAAGTTTCAAAGTAAATAAATGGTTTTAGTTTAGATACATCTAGAAACCACATGCCTTATCTTGGGTATGGACTAACTAATCCATGAATCCTCAAATCAAATGTAATGATCTCAGTCCCTGGAGCTGCTATTCTTTACTATGACTTTTTCTTTATGTCAAGGGTTTCATCATTCTCCCAGTAATTAAAGTTGTGTCATAGCTGATACATTTTTCTCACACGTTTTGTATCTACAATTTCCTTTTTATTTTTTGAGTCATTGTTAAAGGTAAAGTTCAGGCTTTAATTCTGCTACTGAGCCAATCTTTCCAAAGCAAAATTCTGTAACAAAAAATCACCTTTTTCTTATGGCAATTAGTTATCTATAAGTTGGCTAAGCATCATATCTCACAATTGTTATACAAATAACTTTAATCCAGAAAGTCTCATGCCCAACTTTCTTTTCTCATTTCTGTCTCTGAAACCTGCTTCTACTCTCCACTTGAAATACCCTCTGTCTTCGCTCTACCTGTCCAAACTCGCCACATTATTCAAAGCTCGGCTGATGCCACAGATTCACTATGAAATCATTCCCTGTGACTCTAGCCCTTGGCTGTCTTTCTCTCTTCTTTGCAATCATAGGTCTTCTACTTGTTTTTTGATCAAGAATGCATCACTTATGGGTTGCACTTTGCTATCAGGGGCAGCTATATTTTGCAAAAATAAAATGCAAAAGAAAAACGGAGAAAATCCTAGTTCAGATTTTCAATACTGTCAGCATGATGACAGCAGAGCATTAAACCAAGCATGGGGACTTTCTTCACGTGAAGTCCTGTGAGACTGCACAAACGGCTGGCACACACATGCAAAGAGCCCTGTGTGCTCTATTACGCTATTCTTAGATATTTAAAATATATAATTTATAATAGATATTAGGTTTTCTACTTAGATCATAAGTTCCCTGGAGAAGGCATCAGATACTTGTTTTACACATATAGTACCAAATACTATGTGATAGCTATGTAATAACTCATTTATTTATATTTATATCATGTCTTACTGTTAAACATTATCATTGGCATTATGACAAAAAACTTAGAAAGAATTCTCAGTGATTAAAATTTGACTCTCGATGGCAAAAAATAATGACTCAAGATAATGCCAGTTCTACAAGGTACACATCGAGCATAATTCATTGGTGTTTATGCTCTTTTAATTTTAAAGTCATGCCATAGACGCATACTCTCTATCTTGTGTTGTCTTATTGTTAGGAGGTTCCCACATAACATGATGTGCCTTTAAATGTAACATTATGTTTTTTACATCTGTCAATCAAACCATAACCTATTGATTTGATTGATGCTTTGGTTACTGGACAAAGAGAGAGAGAGAAAGAGGGAGGGAGGGAGGGAGGGAGAGAGAACATTGAAAAAGAGCTGGTAGGTAAGAGGTAAAGGCAAGAAGAACCATCTCAGTTGTTTGGCATCTTCTGAAGCTTCCAAAAGAGACCGATAATGCCCCATATCGCTTGCTTCTCCTCTAACCTCAAGCACTATCTCAATGGAGGATGGAAGCAAATATGCTCTGCAAAGGCAGAAAATATTCTTATTGGACACTATTCAACCCATGATACAATATGGTATCTCTCTTAAAGCTAATAAAAGATAAATGGCAAGACTCTCCCCCAAAGAGATTGACTGTTCATCTTCATTCAGCCTTTAAAGTGCTTCAGTTTCAAGGTGACAGTGCTAAGTATGGCCTATAAATCCACCCCTGGCTTGCCTTTAGACAGTTATAGTATATGTTAGATTTCTTTGCTCCAAGCAATACTCTAGACTCACCCTTGTTAAAAGTATTACTGTAGATATTTCAGTACCTCTTACAAAAGTGTCACCTTTGAAGTTATTTTCCTGCAAAATTCAAACTACATTAATCTTACTTCCATAGGTATTTGAAGTGTGGGTTTCCCCAAGTTGAAATCATTTCTCATGACACTAAAATAAAAATCAAGCTTTATAACTTAAATGTCTTAGTAGCAGTAGGAAATAGACTAAAAATAGCCTTAAACATCGCTTTCAAGTGGAAAAATGGCAATTGAGGAAAAATGGCAATATCTACTTCCACATCTGCAATGATATAGGAATATCTAAGTAGAATTCATGTAATTCATGAAAAAGTTTAATTGTCTTATACTTTTTTTAGATGTTGCTGAATTATCAGCTGATTTTATTTTGCGAGTGCTTTGTAAAAGTTCCTTTTAGTATAATGACTTACAAAATGTTTCATTGTAGAAAAATTTGCATAAAACTCATTTTAGATTTCCTTTGGTAATCAGACACAAGGACCTATCACTGTATTGTCTGAATGACAGAGGAAAGAACTACTTCTTGTGATTTGAAAGGTTGAAGTTGAGATGATTTTTTTTCCTCTATTTTGCTTCCAAGGTGACCACATAGTTATCAAGCTTTATAATGACATTTTTTTTTACACTTTCAGGTATTCTAAAAGCTACTTTTTCTTGAAAAAGCATTTTTGTAATTATTTATCAAAAATGAGATACAGTAGAATTTCTATTCTGAATGCCATGAGAAATTGTAGGTAATCATGGGCATTCAAAATGCAAGCTGCTCTTCTCAGGACATCAGACAATGAAATGTTAGATAAAGACAGAGTTCTGAAAATACAAGCGAATGACTTTTATTTTTACAATGAAAATAGAAACAAAATAACCAATTTCATATGCATGGAGGAAACTACCTAGAAAGTCTAGGCGGCAAGTCAAAGACAGTGCAATAAAATTCAGCATGTATTAATGCTGCTTATATGCTTACCTGAGCTACTGCCCTCATAAAATAAAAAATAATTGAAATATAATTAAACCTAAGTATGAAATTGAAATAAAATATGAAACAAATTTGAAATTTAAAGGAGCATAAGATAAAATACAGAAAAATGTAAATTACTACACATCATTAAACAGTAGTAGTCATTAATACAATAATAAAAACATCTGAATTAATGAATATTTAGCAATTAGGCATGGGACAATGGAATAGTAAGATATTTGTGTTTATAAATATTGAATTGCTCCCTCAGAGATTAGACAACTAATTTTAACTTGGAAATCTTCAATGTATACATTTAATGGAGTCCAATTTGGCAATTGTTCATTTATACTTTATCACCAGCTCTTTATCACTGGATGTATGCATATGATATGTATACTTTTAAAGATTTGCATAAAAGGAATGTCATCTGGTCAGATACTTGGCAAATGGTTACGTGGTGGAAGGAGGTCCAGGTTGAGACACTCCTTTCACAGTGCCCAGGCTACGGCTATAATTTCCCTGGGTACAGAGACCAAATGTCACATTGCTTCACTTTGCTCTTGTGCCATTATCCTGATGAATACTCTGTTTTTCTTTTTTAACTCTTATTCAATTTTTATTTTTATTATTACGTGTTAGTAGTACATAACGATCACATTCCTTGTAGAGAGTTGATGCATGTACATAACACAACTGCTTTTGTTATTCCCTCTCCCTCTTTTCCCTACCCCTTTCTTTGGTCCTTACTTTTGCCAGTGCATACATGTGCGCATGGAGTATACTTCTATTTTTTCAGCAATAAGTAGTTATTCTAACCCAAAGTTAAGGAAGACCCATAAGAAATTCTGACTTGAACTGGAATGCTCATCATAGTATAATAGTATCTATCAAAGTACACAGTATCTAGGTATTAAACCAAATACTTTTCCTAAAAACAAATCTATGAGGTTCAAATAGTTATCTCAGTTTTACAGTAATCTCAGTTTTACAGTAGAAAAAACTGAAGCTAATTATCTGGGACATGATAGCATTCCCACTGAAACCCTAGTTTTTTGACTTTGAAAAGAAATACTGCTATGAATAGGGTTTAGTACTCTATTTCCACTATGTTTGGTATACTTATGGAATAATCTTAGACTTGAAATTCATTACTAATAATGGGTTCATTAAAAAAGGTACAGCCTCCTGAACCAGTGGGGAATTATTTCATATTCATGTTTAAAGCTTGAAAATATTACCTAACTTATGGGCTATATAACATATTAAAAGCTTTGCTTCTAAGTTCATTTCTGGGATATAGCTTGGAGATAAATGCCATAGTTTCTTTCCTGCCTGTGTATATGTATTCAGTTCTCATTTTTTTCTAGTATATTTTTGTCCAGAGAAAAAAGAAGCTTCCATTTTCTGAGTTTTTCTTTATAAATCAATATTCCCACATGAGATGGTGAATTTTAAAGACCCGAGAATATCTACATTGGTGAGATTCATGGTTCATTCAATCTAGTTAAAAACCCCACTCCTGACATTACCTATCTTTCTTTTTCTCTTGGGATTATTCATTTCTTATACATTTACTTAGAAAGAAAGTGATATGGGGAGGTTGGAGAAAAAGAAATACAGTTATAATTTCAAAAACTGAGAAAATCAAAGAAAACATTTTGTGCAAAGTCACAAGGAACAATGACATCAGATAAAAAAAGAACAGAATAAACAAATGATGAAAATGGGTGACTAAGAATGCGTCAGATGTGGGGAAAACTTACTATAACCAATCAATGCCATATTGTTACTGTCATTTATTCTACAAATGTTTCCTGGTTTTCCCCTTCTATAATCATTTTTCCCCTGTGGATTCAAAAACAAAACAAAGAAAACAAAAGGTAAATGAAATTGGTCACTTTCATAAAGAACTTCATATAGAGAAAAAAACTCTACAGGTTTGTCATATTTGCATAAATCCTGAGGGAATTTTTGGGTTCTGCTATAATCTGAATGTGTCCCCAAAATTCAGCCATTGAAATTTAATCACCAGTGCATTAATAATACAACGTGGGGCATATAGGAGGTGATTAAGTCATGGGCTCCCTTCAAATCCTTCTACTACGTGAGTACCCAGGGTTCATCCCCTCTCTAGAACACAGCATGCAAGAAACTATTTCAAAAGCAGAGATCAGACTTCCATCAGACACTGAAACACCTTGTTTTTGAATTTCTAGCCTCCAGCACAGTGAGAAATAAATTTCTACTATGTATATACTAACCAGTCTTAGAATATTGTTGTAACAGCATGCTACAAACTACAATGACTTTATTCTTCAAGCTTAACATCATATAATTGTGTAGTTTCACAATATTTATCCTGGGAACATGCAGTTTTTGAAATCTCAGGGTATAGTACATGATACCTTTCTCAATTGCTAAACTTTGGAGTTCCTTATTAGAAATTTAGAGTGATGTCTTTTAGGGGGAGATATAGGTAGAAGAAGTAACATTAAAGTTATGAACATTTCATGTGACTCAACTTTCATCCTCTCTTCTAGAGGGCTCTAAAACATTGCATCTGGGAACCTCATTTTTTCTACTTATCAGACATTACCTGCTTGTACTATGAGAAAATCTGTAATTTTATCCAAGGCAAACCTCCTCATTCTTTTCTTGTAATTCTAAGGAAATTTATTTGAATCCCCTCTTCTACCATATATATATATATATATATATATATATATATATATATATATATATATTTGCTTTCTTGGGATGCACTTTTGTTAGTTTCTCTTTGTCAAAAACATTTTTGTAACCTTTTTCTTCTAATGACAATTAGAAACTTATGAATTTATTCCCGTTTGACATGTCTACCTGCTATATATTGCTTTGGTGAGTAGCGCTGTTAAGTTCTTCAATGTTAGGAGAGATGTAGAGAAGTAAGTGGTGTTTTGGGCTTCTGCCAAAATTTCAGATAGCCAAGTTGAGGTTTAATTACGCTACTAGTTTCAGAATTGTAGTCTGGTCTTCTGATTCACCTTATCTGAAATGACTGCTTGAACAGTATATTTGCATGATGATTCATAATACAAATGTAAAATATAACCTTTGTAAAGTAGACACCCATATGGTCCATTTGCAAAGACACACTATAGTCAAAATGTGGTTCCAGAACTCTTTGTCTTTCACAACAAATGTAGGGAAGATAGATATGATGCAGCAATATTTGGAAAGACCTTATTTCCCTCCCATTCCGTTTGGCTCTGCAGTCTTCTCTTGATTACCTTAAGAAACCCACTTCCCATTTGTTTCTCAACTGCCTTACCACTCAACTTTTTCCCCATTTCCTCTAGATTCTGTGAACTGGGAGCTCCCCAAATTGCAGCAAGTACTTCCTTAGAACGAGAAAGTGGAAGCAATGAATGGAAATAAAGATAGAATTCTCTTAAGCAAATGGGGAAATAGTCAAACTAGGTAAATATCTTTATTGACATTTTAGGATAGTATACAAATCATTGTTAATTGCACTCATGGTCAGTAATTCAGAAATGAATAAAAACTAGATAACTTCAAGATATATAATGCCATGTTTCATCCCATTATATTGAGTTTTCCATTTTGCTGTATGAAACAAAATGCTTCTCCCCAAAATGTTGACTTTCAAACAAAGTAATTGCTAGTTGATTTTTCCCTGATGTTAGTAGCTGTAGCTATTAAGCAGACATTCTTTATAATGCTGGCATTCTTTTAATTTATGTATTACAGTATTTGATTTTACTCTTTGATGTAGAGATTATTGCATGTACTCAGACATCTCACCTGGCCCAAAATAATGTCTTAGGAATGTTTGGATCACTCATTAAGGATATTAGTATGTTAAATTGAGAAGTATCAAATATAAACACATCAAATTAGGTTTGTGAAGTTTAAAGTAAAACCTGTCCTTCACCAAAAACTCTGCACTGATTTCAGTATTTAAGTCACCATTAGACATTGCTATAAACAGAAAAAGGTAATATATTTTCAATATAATCACTTAGGAGGCTCTTGCCGTATCTGACAAGAATACCCTTTCTTCTACAAGCATATAATAAAAGATAGTTCCATATAACAAAAGGTAGTTTCATATAAAATTCAACTGAGCTTAAATTTTTGGTAGGAGATTTTAAAATTATGTGTATATTATTTATAACATTTAAAATTGCTCTAATTCAGTCATCTGTTACTCATAGGAATGACCTGATCACCATCCTAAAGCTTTGTTATTTATTTATTTATTGGTCCTGGGAGTTGAATTCAGGACCTTGTGTTTACCAGGCAGGTGCAGTGCTGCTGAGCCATATTCCCTGCAACTTTAAAGAAATTCAAAAATAAATGAACAAATCACATATCCTGGGATCTGAGTGTACAATATAAATACACACAGGTATTCTTTTCTTCTGGGGGAGAGCAATAGGGATAATTTGAGGTAAGCAAAAACAAATTAGTCTATCTATCAGTTTATTAGACTACTATTTTAAATGGCAGATCCACAGCGATCCAGGAAATTCTGAAGTAAGGTCAGGACAGTAAGACATTCTTAAGCATCCGAGGTAATAATATGATTCTAACATACCATTTTAGAGTCTTCATACTTCCATTATAGACCTAAATATTTTCTTATTACCTTATTCTTTTGGAAATTTAAACAGAGATTATTTTAAAATGCAGAAATCATAATAAATCTCAGCAATTATTTCATTGAAAAATACAAAATATGAAATAAAGTGGTAAATTATAAATCGTATATTGAATTCAAATTCATTGTAAATAGTAGTTATTCAGTTCAAAAGTATGATAACATATTCATGTTCACATTAGAAGGACATTCAAACAAATAAGCATTCTGCTCCAAAATGGTTTGAGAGAGAGAGAAACCAAGTATATATCACTCTAAGGAAAAGACCTGGATTGCTTCACCATGGTGCTGTAAGCCAAGGAGTGATGGTAGAAGTGGAGGCACTGGGGGGAAAGGAAAGTTCCCTGGAACTCCTGGTCTATGTCAAAATAGCATGATTTACTGTGTTTAGAGCATACATATACATCTGCCCCCAAACCTAATGACAAATGAGTGCCTTGTACTCTGGGTAGTTTGAGATCATGTAGTTTTGAACTAACTTTTACTCTCCTCTCCTCCATGTTTAATAATGATTGTGAACCACTTATAGTGTTAAATCCTGAGAAAAGCTTGTGTTTGTAAGGTGCCTTGTGGCTTACTTCTCATGCTATGGAAGTTCAATTAATATTAATGAATAAATGGAATATTTGCTGATTCTCTTCTCTAGATATTTTGTTAGTGGTTAATTGGCATGGTGATTTCCTCTCACACTTTGGATATTTGAATAGAGTCTGCACTCTGGTTTATGTCTGTAAAGTGAAATGTACTTAAGTAGTCCCAAATAATATGATGTACTGATTTTTTTCCAAGTTTCTTGGCATGCATAATAATCTTTCACTGATTCCATTTAAAAATTGCAGTTGTAAGCAATGTACTATCTTAAGTCCCTGTGTTTAAAAAAATTCGAGGAAGCTTTTTACTATACAGTGACTACTTCTCTTGCAGTAACCCACTGATAATTTGCAAAGCAAGGTCACTTTTAATGCCATAGAATATGGAAGGAAAAAAATGAGTGGAAACTGTTTTTGTCTTCACTGATTCTGCCAAACTGATAGCAGACATTGATGACACAGAAGGGAAAGATTGTCATGGCCTCTTATTCCCAGCTCTGCCCAAGACACAGTGAAAAAGAGGGAAACATCTTTTTCCATCATGTACATAAAATATAACACAAAATATTAAAATATGTATATCCTTTAAGAGATCAATGTGATTGTTAACATTTGCTTTGAAAACAGCTTTCTGAAACATACTTAAAATACCAAGATTCAAAAACACCCTTAGAAACTGAACATACTTCTGTGAAATTAATTAATCACTTTGAGGATTTAGCGGGAGGAAACGGCCATAAACATCTTATATTCTCAGCTGGTGGTGGAAGGTAGACTGAAATGACAATTTTGTTTAAAAATGGAAAGAGAGGGGACCAAATTGAGATTTGGAATAAAGATATATATGTTTGGAACAAGCAGAAAGAACATTTTATACCTACACGTGGCCTACAGAGAAGTAGAAGGAGGAAAAGGTGAAAGATTAATGAGGAGGATTTTTTTTTTTTGCATTTTCTATCATCTATGTGAATTATTACCTAGATGCCTGATATGTCCTAAAAGAAAAACTGTGATGAATAAATAAACAGCTCTCGAAATCTTCAATAGGGTGCTTTACCTTGCAGGGAATATTATCATTGGCTTTTGATACAATTTCTGCTGCAGGGAAAGACTTTCAAAGCTCAGAATGCTGAAGCATTGCCAGGCGCTCAAAGACCCCCTGCCAAGCGCGTCAAACTAAGAAATCTCTCTGAACTTGTCGAATTAAAAGTCATCTCCCTCTCTCTGCAACCCCTGCATGAGCTGGGAAGCTCTGTCCTCATTTTTTAGGCCCCTCCATGATAAACAAATGGAGCCTAGAGCATCTTTACTCTTTACAGCCATGCAATTAAAATTCTTTTAATAAATGTAATTGAAGGCAATGAATTTCAAAAGGAACTTCTAGTTAACAATGAGACTAAGCAGTTGGAGTGGGCCACATTCAATTGTGTTTCAAAGGTAAAAGCAAAACAGCTTGTTAAGAACCAGAGAAGTGTCCTTTTTTTATTTTTATTATTTTGATTGTACATCAAGAGGTTGTTCTCAACTTAAACATCTCAGCAGGATTTATGGATGCTGGAATGTCATAAGACTTAATTACTCAGACTGCAAAGAGGAGTACACTATTAAAATATGAACAAAGCCATATGAGATCCCTAGTTACTGCAAATCATTATTTATCTATCCTCTGCACAAATTAAAGAAGTTTAATTCGTGTTTGCATTTTTAGGCACCACACTGTACATTCCCTTTTTCTCCTATTGTTGTGTGTTCATAGCACGAAGTCCATTGCAACAATTTAATAATCCCCATAGTATTAAAGTGATGAAGCTGTAATCAAATACAGCAGCAAACAGTTTGAAGTCCTTTCCTAATTAGCAAAAAAAAAAAAAAAAAAAAAAAAAAAAAAAAAAAAAAAAAAAAAAAAAAAAAAAAAAAAAAAAAAAAAAAAAAAAAAAAAAAAAAAAACCCAAAAAAGAAACCCACCAAAACCAAGAGAAGCATTTTAAATACTCTTAAAAAACAGAATAGGGATGAATTATCAGTTGTCAGTGTCAGAGATGAAAAAGCATTATTTTTTAAAAGACTGACAATGCTATATTAAATCTTTGTGGAGAAGTTTCTAATGATCATGTGTTCTTTGGTCAATACTCTCTTTATAAGAGAAGATTTATATTGGTGCTCTTAATTGTTCTCTAGTGTCTAAAATACAATATTTGAAAGAAGTTATCAAAAGGGAAGAAAATGTTGAGCATTTTGTCTTATCCAGTGAATCAGGATTAAAGATGTATGTATGTGTATTTCTGTTTAAAGTATGCTTTATTTTTAGGACCGATACCGCTTTGCAGATATGGATTGTTAGGCAAGGTAAGGCTAAGGGTTGAGTCCATGATTTCAACCTGAATATTCTGTAGTATATTGTTAGCAAGTAAAAACTAGCACACTGAGGTGAGTGAGTACATGCAGTAGCTCAATTCTATTTTACTTACTCTGAATGCAATATGCTGTTTTAAAGCAGAAAATATTCAGAGAGAATTGAGATAGGCATGAACATTTTATTTAAAAAGGCAAACAAACAAACAAACAAACAAACAAACCAGAGTATTGAGTAATCATTATGGGGTCCCTGAAGCCAACGTCATTTTTTGAAGAAGGAGCACTAGTGGCATGAAATACTGAGAAGGAACTTCTGAGAATGAGACTAAGAAAATTGTTGATTACAGCTTGTTGCTTACAGAGGAAACACTTGATTGCAGCTAAGGAAAATGTTTAAAAAGTGCAGACACTAAGAAATTTACATTTATTTGGGGACATTATTTAGTAGAGAAGAAAGAATGGCTTGATTCATGGAAAGGACAATAGAATAAATGGGATGTTTTTACTTTAGTTTTTTCCTTTGTGGTGATGGAGATGGAACCCAGGGCCTCATACAAGCTAAGCAAGGACTCTATCACTGAGCTGCACTCATCGACTGTGTTTTGTTATTAAATGTGATTTACAATTGGAAGAAGAAAGATTCAAGGAGCCTCAAGGATGGATTCAGGAAAAGAAAACTAGCTTTGTGAAGAAAAGGCATCTTTTGGTTGACATTTTACTCTACTATGAAAATAATACATTTGGCCAAAGAGAAAATATTGACATAAGTACCTCAAATAGTATCTCAAGTAAATCATTACATATATGTGTGCATAATAAATAACAGCAATTTTAATCATACAGAAATCTGCTATTTTATTGAGCTTTGTGTAATTGATGAATTGGGTCTGAGTAAAAATTAGATACATGCAAGTAAATTTCTTAACATGCAGAAACAAATATTGTCACATCATTCAAGTTCAATTATCAGCATTGATTGGAATATTTCATTAACAGAACATGTATTAGTATTAAAATTTATTTACATGATCTTCATCTTGTTCCTGTGCCACATTTTATTTCAGCTTTCTTTCTATGATATAGAACTAGACTGAAGATATTGTTTCCCCTTCATTTAAAGAAATCAAATAGGTTAAAAACCACAAAAAACTTTTCTGCTTGAAAAAAATCAAATAAAAACTATAATGTCTATATACATATTTGAAGTAAGACTATAATCTATTTAGAAGTTCTTCCTGATATATCAGATATCTTAACCCATTTCAGAAGACTTTCCCAGCAGCTCTTCTTGAGATATGTGTATTCTTCAGTCAGAACAAAGAAGGGTCTCATTTTCTGATATTACAGTAAAATGTAAGTGCAACCCTTTAGGTTAAATTATGTGAAAATCTTTTCTTTGAAAAAAGAACAGGAAGAAGCAAACAGAATTGAAATTGACTTGCATCTCTAAGCTACAGCTACAATACCCAATGGGTCATAAACAATTATCACATTTGATTTTATTTACTCCCCTTCCCAGCTCTATATTATTTTTAATGTATTTGGAAACAGGTGTCTATTACATCTGCCTTTTCCATGTAGCAAGAATGAAGAACTAGCTAAAATAATAATAATTACAACATAATTTGTAGTCTATTTTGCATTAAAAGTCTCAAATTCTGTCCTTAAATCATGCTGGCCATATGTCAAAATGCTTTTGATCTCAATGTATTTGTGAATATCTATGTTGAAGTTGGGGTTGGTAATTGTTTAAATAAAGAAAAAAGTGCTTCCATAATAAAACCATAAGAAATGAGATTTTTGAAAGCTTGAACCTTCCAAAGTGAAGTAGGAATTATCATTATCTGCCTTTCATTTAAAGAAAAAATGTCCTGGATAACTGCAATATACTAAGGGCTTTGCTAACTATTGGAAGATGCAAAGATGGTTTTGTGAATTGTTTGCTTGCTTGCTTGCTTTCTTCAACACTTAACTGTTTAATTTTATTCTACCTTGACCTCTTAGTGTCTTATTTCAGTTTTATGTCTTGAGTTGTGTCGTGGACAGTTATCATTAATATTGGGTATCTGGACTTTGAACCATTTTCCATGTTTGAGAAAATTACTTCTTTATGAGCTTTTGTGGAAAGCACTCTCTCTAAGAGCTAGAACTAGTATATGGCCATGGCCAACAGAGGAGTATGTCCTTTAGATCTCCATTCAAGAGAGATCCTGCAGCAAGGAGAGTAGTGTAGACAGTCAGTCTGTAGCTTCCTCAGCCCTGGGATCCACTAAGCATTCATAGCCCTTGTCTGCCCACACTGGGGTCTGCTGGTGAGTGCTTCCAAGGGGTACCAGTTTCTCTGGGGCTATTTGCCTGACTTGGACTGTCTCAGAGGTACTCTGGTCACTGTTGCTTCTCTCACAATACTCCTTCCTCCCCTTTTCCTTTTTCTTTCAAAGGTATCTTGCACAAAATTTCTTTGCTCACTCCTTCTATCCTTTCTATAGTTACACTTGGTACTGGACGCATTTGGACATAGAAATGTCCTAGTACTCCTCATTTGTTTGATACTTGGCATGCAAGGTAGAAGTTCTCAGTGTTGATTGCCTTATAATCAGCCATAATAATTTTTCTGCTATTGGTACTTTACATGCCTCCTACTGTCAATTAACTATGAGTAACAAGACACCACTATAGTTGTCTTTCACACATGTTCTCCTTTATAAGTTTTAGGTACCTATGATTCCATTTTGACATTTGTTATCCAGATCAAGCTGATGCAATACTAGTCTTCAAATTTATATATGATACATAAGCTCTTTATCCCCACAGAGGGCCAAAGCATTTAATTCTGGAGGATTTTCTAATCATGCACACAAACAGGAATAGCATCCAGCATCATGTCTCTTTTGACAAAGTATTGTGAAGTTTCAAAATCAAGAAATCTATTTCAAAAGCAAATAGTTGGTTTGCATCCAAGCAAAACATATAGAGTCAAAATTAAACACCATTGCAAGTTTTGGAAAATTTTCTTGACTGAAATAACTAGTTTTTTTAAAAAGAAATTCCATTGGGGAGAATTGTTCAACATAAACAATAAAAAAACTAGGGCAGCAAATCAGGGAAAAATATGTTATAATTTATAGAACATTTGTTTGTCCTTTATGTTACATGTAATTGAATTGTTCTACCATGGTACTAACTTATTCTGAACCTACTGGATTCCTTGTGAGGAATTTGTTTAGAATTAATGTTCAAAAAATGTCAAAAAATGAGCATTTCAATAGTTATTTCTATTCTCTACTCCACAGATGCCTTTGCAGCTATGTAGCAACATGCTCTGCAGTGTAGATATAGGGCTGGTTTTCTTCCTTTTATTTGGTTCTGAAAGTCATAAACTCAGAAATCATCTCTGGAATTTTTTAGGACCCAAAGCTGTCATGTATTTATGGCCCACAGTCTTTATCAAGTGTATGGAAATACTTTATATTTGATTTCAAATTTCATGAGAAAATAAGATGAACCACAGCAACAAAAAACCCACCAAGGTAGTTTGCTGGGCAAGATTGTGTTAAAGGATAGCAGATCCATTGGTTGTATGCAGCCTATAGGCCAAGTTTCCGAGTATGAGGGTAGACATATAGAATCTGCATTATGAAAAGACTCCAGCACATGTGCTATACACTTGGAAGTCAGGTGAAAAAGTTAAGAACACTCCATACCCAAATATACCACTTCAATATATTGAAAATTTTCAGTTAAAGGCACTCAAAAAACAAAAGGCACAAAAAGTTTCCTTCTGTTTATTAAAATCAGGAGATGGAATCCCCATGAGAAAGATATCCTCCTCATAACTAAAGGAAAGTATCATTGTTTTCATTAATGATGGAAAGATCAAGGGAAATCTGTGCAAACCAGATTACACTAATCCATGTCTTCCTAGCCATTCTGCCACCTAGTAAACACTATAGCCAAAACTTGTTTGTCTTGTATATTTTCATAATTCACTACTATGTCCATCTAAATATGCAAGTGTACAACTCTATTTGTATATTTTGGTCTTCATTATGAAGGTTTATAATGGCTGTCTGCCATGTAAAAGTTGTATTAAAATTTTTATATGCATTTTTCCTGTTGATTTGTTTTATGTAAACTGAAGTCTCAGGGCCTACCTTTTCAACTCTGAGAAGGTAAAGTTTCACCTCTCCTAATATACATGATATGCTACAATACTGTCAGATCCATGGAATCCATACAGCCATATTTCATATAACTGATGAAAGGGTTAAATGACTTAACATAAGCAATGAACTTAGAAAAATGAACTCCCCAACCAAAAAAGAAGAAAGAGAAAGAAGAAGGAGGAGGAGGAATGGGAGGAGGAGGAGAAAGAGCAGGAAGAGAAATATTCTTCACTCAGTACTCATTAAATATTAGTGAAAATTTGATAGAGATTTCTCCAGATTAATACCAGGAATCTTCATAGATATACCAGAAAATGGTATATATACAGAATGGATGATAACAGTTCTCAGCAAAGAGACTATTCAGGGGGTGAACATATCAAGTCAGAGAAAACAAATACTTATGAAACCCAGGTCACCAGGCCTTCAGAGCAGGACTTGGAGATGGAAAATAGAATGTATGAGTGATCTTTTTGCCTCCATGTGGCTGAGGGACAAAAGAAGTAAGTTTTAAGTGGATTGTTTTGGAGCCAAGGTAATTGAAAACATGCTCCCTAAGGCAACACATGGGTCAAATCTATTCACAAGATAAGAGCAAAACTGCAGGCATTTCAGACTAGCAGCGGTTTGTATACTGAAATGATTCTGAATTACAGAAAAGATGATGTGGTTTGAATAAAGGAAATAGCCAGAGGCTGGTGTTCAGGAAAGAGTACAATCTTCAAAGCACCAAATTCTAGAAAGGACTTGAAGTTTGCCGGGACACCGTATAAGCAGGTGGCATTTAGATCAGGCTCCTGCATTACACATCAAACTTTTGTCTCTCCATTATTTTCTAAGGTAATTAGAACCTTTGGTGTTTCATAGGTAGACTCTTCTAATAAGCATTGGTTCAAAGATACAATTAAATTTTCTTCTGGAGCTGACCCAGATATCTAATAGATTCAATGTGTTCATTATGCATCCATAGAGAATGGATATTATATCATGTTTTATTTTAATTTCAAAATGCTGATGGTTACAGAATAAAGAGAGGAAAACATTATAGAAGTACATATATTAGAAGACATATTGTATCAATAATATATGGATTCATATATATATATATATGTTTGAATTCTATATATATATATATTTGAATTCTATCACTTACTTCCTGAATGAACTTAGATAAGACTTCACAAGTTCTATAGAGTCTCTTTATATGTGATGCAGAAATAATGACATCTACTTCATGGCTCATTGAAAGATTAATGAAAATAAGTTGTGTAAATTACTTACCAAAGTGCAGTACTGTAGTAGCATTTCTTCTTAATCTAAATTTTAGGATAATGTTCATAATTCAATGAATATACCCTTAAACTAAAGACTTCACTTTGAAATCTCATTAGTCTTACCTGAGTATGGTGTCCCACACATTCAGTCAGTACTGGGAGGATGAGGCAGGAGGATTGTACACTTGTACACTCAGGGCCATCCTAGGCAGTTTGGAGACTCAGTCTCAAAACAAAGAAACAACTAAAATCTTGTTTGTCTTTCTGTATCATGCATAAATTTATCAGGTATAGTAGAATTCATAAAGACTACTTCTAAGTTATTTGTACTACAATAGTTGTAGGCAAGCGATGGTCCATGAACCAAATCCCAGTTGCAGTATGTTTTGTAAGCACTTTCTTTTAACATTATCACACTCAATTGTTAAAAGTTGTCTGTGGCTGCTTTCCCATTGCAACATCAGAGCTAAGTGATTCTGATCGAGACACTGTGGTTGGCAAGGCCAAAAACTTTGCTGTCTCGGCACATGAAAAGATTGCTGACTCCTCTTAGACTGTCAGTCTTAAATCTAAAAGAAAACACCAGGTCCTAAGTGATAAAAATCTAACAAAAAATAAAAACGATATGACTTAAATCCATAAATTAATGTGAATAATATTAAAGTGGAAATCTATAGAGAAAAGAGTGAAAATTCTATGACAATATGTAACTTAGATAAATACCATATTCTCTGAATGCCAGGCTCAACCACCATATTTCAGGGTTGGCAATTCATAGCTAACTCACTGAGACAATTCATACTTCACTAGAAAATAATATTAGAGAATCATTGTTTATAATAATCCAGAGGCAAAGAGATTTTACATTAAATGACTATGCTCTGTGTTACTGGTGATGTATTTTTCAAAGCTCTGCACATGCAGTAGATAAAAGAGCATCAATATTGGCTTCAGGAGCACACCCAGGAATGAGGACAGGCTAAACATCCCTCATCAGTAGCAGCAGTCACAATGGCGGTGAGCATGGTATCACCACCAGCGTCAGTGGAAAGTGGGCGCAGGGGCTCTGATTCCCCCTTAACTTCTAGACTGGGATTGAGAGTAGCTGGTTCACTGCAGCTTCTTATCTCTAGTTACTACCACCATTCCTCTGTCTTCTTTAAACTTTAACACTTTTCTCAAAAACTTCCTATGGTAATTCCTCTTGAAGTGAACTACAGTGAAATATATACTGTTTTTCTGATGGCCCACCACTGACATAGTATTTCCTTCCAGAAGTTGGGTCCACTTATTTTTCCTCAGCATAGTGTTACTACTGAAACACAGAATGATGTTAATGGAGGCATTTTTATATCTACATATGGTGGTATTGACAGAGGTATTATGGCCAAGAAAGGCCATGGATGAAATCAAAGAGAAGAGATCCAGTGTAAAGGACCTATCACCATGTGACTGGCTGGTCTCTGAAAATATTAACTCGGCTAGGGAGTTAGGATATATTTCTGCTAACAGCAGCTTAAGAGCTAATCAGTAGTAGTTTTTCAGTTCGATTGGTGATAGAGAGATATCCTCTAGTTACTTCTGTGTTTAAATCCTGTCCCTTTGCTGGATGAAGTAATGTAGCCCAAAATTTGTGTCCATTTACAACTTGTGAATATGACCTTATTTGGAAGTGAGGTTTTTATAGATGTAAATACTCAAACAAGAAGTCATACTGACATAGGATAGGAGGTTTTGTTTTTGTTTTTGCACTGGAGGTTGAGCTAAATCCTCAGATTTTTTTAGTTTTTATTTTTTAATTTTGAAACTGAATATTGCTCAGCTTTCCATGGTGGCTCAACTTGTAACCCTCCTACCTCAACCTCCCAGAGCACTGGGATTATAGGGGTCTACAACCACATATGGTTACTTCTGTTGTTTTAAACTACTTGGTTTGAGCTAATTTGTTACAAAAGCCACAGAAAACAATTTCAGCTCTATTTGAAATACCTGAGGAAGTTTTGTGTTTTAAAATTAGAAACTAAACAAAACAGATTTTATTTTTGTCTATGACTCTGACAAATAACTTACATACAGTAAGGTCAAAGTAAAACTATATTCATACTAGATTAACACATATATATTCAACTTTTTAATTTATTTATATATATGTGTGTGTGTATATATATATATGTGTGTGTGTGTGTGTGTGTATATATATATAATTAATCTTTTGCATGTTGTTCAGTTGTTTTCAATATATATAGTGGTAAAGAGATTGATCTTTAGTTTCTTAGTTCGCTAAGTAACTTTTCTGTTTCTGTATTTCCATTTGTGTAGTGGGGACAATAACTGTATCTACTGCATATGCTTATGGGGAGTAATTAAGTTAGTAAATGTAAAGTGCTAAATGTCATATCTTGTCATTACCATAGTTTTCTGTAGTTGTAAGCAATAGTATTGAATTTTTATGTGTTGTTTTTAAATTGACCTTATATATATGCATATATGATGTATATGGAATGTCAATTTAATATAATTAGCAATGTAGTAAGCATCTTCATGAATTTCGACATGTCTCTAAAATACATGGATCAAGAAGAGTATAGTATGGAAATGACAAACCCAAAAAAGATTATTTATAGAATATAAAAATCAATGCCAGCATTAAAACTCAATAAAACATTACTTTGTCATCCCTTCCACTGACTTCTATCAGGTCTTCATTGAGAGCTATTAAGTTTTTAATGTGGTATAAATACTTCATAAACATCCTGAATTTTATCAATTATGTTCACATTTGAACCAATCTGAAGTGATAAAAAAAATTTCTGATCCATTATCATAAATCCTAAAACTTATTAACTTAAACATTGCAATTATCTGGCAGAAATAGTTTGCCACTACAATCAAATCTAAGTATCATTTGGCAAAACAATAACTATACTACCCATCTCATTTGGATTAAGTAATTTGTAACAACTCCTTGTCCCTTATTCATATTAAGCTTTCATAATGTGGAGCTAAATAAAAAGAAAACTAAAATGAAAAAGTCAAACTGATGAGCTCAAAGGCCCAGATGAGAGGGGAAGAATGAATGGATGACTGAAACTTCAGGTCTCCATGGAAAGTCTGCACAAACTAGTAGTTCAGTGATCATTTTGACAGAACTGAATAAACTGCCTGGAATCCTTTGTCATTCATGACTGAAAAAAGGCAAGGTTTTGCTCTTATTTTTCCCCTGACTGAATTCATACTGTTGTTCCCAAGGTTAGAGTTCAACTCCACCAAACAGAGGGTAAATGCCTGTTTTCATAAAGATCAGAAATGTGTTCTACGTGAAGTTTTCTATTTTGATGAGTTGATCGAGAGCATATATGAAAACAGAAATGACTTCCTTGCTGAGTCCAATGGTACATATCCCTCAACCTTTAGAAAACATCCCTGTGTTCGCTTGCCATTAGCATTGCAACGGGGACACTGTAGATGTAAGTGGTCACCAAGGAGGATCTTGCTTAGAACAGCTGAAACCAGATCTCTATGCATGAGGACTGATAAAGAACTGTGTGCCCACGCGCCTCCTGTCCTGACCTGGCACTTCATGGGCAAACCAGTCAGAGCTGCTAAAGCCATTTGAATCACAACATTCAAAACTGTGGAAACTGAATTCCTCTACTTCAGTTCTAGTAAACAGACATAATTCTATTATCATATGCCTTGATTTTTTGTAAGCAAATACTTTTGATTTGCTATTAGCCCTGATTTTTTCTTGGAATTGATGCCACTATTGCATACAGTGTTACATTAGTGAATAGTACCCTCAGATTGCACGGAAAGCTGGAAACGGTATTGAATTTAAGAAGTACAACATCTTGATGTTTCATAGTAGCACTATTATGTTCAGCCTCTTAAAAATCACTTCATCACTCCAAATCTTGGTTCATATAAGTATGAGAACCCTAGATCACGTGGTTCAAAATGTTCCTCCCACTAATACTGTTCTATGAATTTGATTTTGTGTAAAACGTCTTTAATTTTTTACCCAGCATCCTGCCATTTCATTAATTTGCTTTACATATGTTTGCCTTAAGGGACAAAGATTAGTGAAAGAGGAATTAATGGAATAAATAATATAATAAGCAAGTAAAGATATTATTTAAAATAAGTTGCAACCCTACTTAAAATCAGCTAAACTCAAGGTGATTTAAGAAGATCTTGACTGGGCTTGAAAAAGAAAAGAGATGTTCCTGAGAATGTTACTTTAAATGTAAGTTAAATGCAAATTTATATATTATTTTTATTCTATATGCCTTTAGTACAAAGGCCAAGCAAACACTGCACACATTGCTTGTAACTGGTCTCAACACTGAATCTATCCTTTCATAAAAAACTTTATAATTCTGTTTTATATGACATAAAAACATTTTGTTATAGAATCTGACAACAAATAGTTCCTGTACTAGAAACTGACTTGTAACTAATGTTGTAGAAAAGGTAGAAATATCTGTGTTCTAGTGTCAACTGCATAGTCATTGGGTAGTCTTGGACAAATCATTGTGAACCTTACGTCATTTTATGAATAAAATCTGCCTTATTTTCCAGTGTTGCTGTGTCCGTTCAATACTGATGCACTACTCTAGATTTAAGGATTGATTTTCAGAACTTTTTAAGGATGATGAGAAAGAGTCACAGTGAGGGAGAAGTGCTTAAAACACAGGATTTAGGATCCAGGAGCTAAGCTTCCTTATGAGAAGAGAGGAAATGAGATTCAAGGTACAAGATGGTGCCACTCGTTTCCTCTTGAATGACACCTGGGTGCGGGCTGGAGAACGAGCATAGAGCTATTGGTGGATTTGGTGGTAGTGTTTTGCCTCTCTCAGATTACAAAGCTATTTGCTATATGCCAGGTGTACAGAGATATACTCAGAGGATTTGGGAGGGAAGTATTAACTCACATGGAATTCAAAATTAGTAACAATAGAATGCATATTAAAGGGTAAAATATTTTATTGAATCATCCCTAAACTTTTTCCTGGAATCTATTATTGATAAGTCCTTGAAGCTATAAAACTTACACACACACACACACACATAGCCCTTCTTTTTCAGTCATAAATGTGAATAATAATTGTTTTCTACTGATTAGATAATGTGATGATTGAAGAAAATGACTGAAAATTATTTTCTTGTAAGAGAAAGAAGTTCTAGAAAATTTAGCCTGCAAAAATTACACAAATAATTCTTTAAAAAGAGAGCATTTTATCAGGTAAGGAGTTGAGAAAGGTTTTATTGACTGGGAGGAGCCAACAAGAAGCCAACTAGCCAACCTTTCTGGTATGCTGCACAAGCCACACAGGTTCCAGGAAGGGAAAATTCAACCCCTCCCGAGAATCAGCCATGTGGGGACTGGGAGGAACAAACAAGAATGTAACTAGCCAGCCTTTCTGGTAAGCTGTGAGAGCTGTGTAGGTTCCAGGAAGAAAAATGTCAGCACCTACTGGCACGTGTGCTGAGAATCAAACACCCCCACCAATCCGGTAAGCAACTCACTGATTCCGAGGACAGGCTGGCTTGATAGCAACTAAGGTGCATAAAGCAACTAATTGCTTGTATAGTCTGGTTGATTTTGCAGGCAGGCCTGGGGCCAGTGGTCTGAGCATCCCTTGGGAGGATGACAGTATGAAATATAGCAAATATGAGGCATTTCCTTCTATCTTGTCTTTGAAATCCAATATTATTCTCACAGTTTTCCTTTGTTCTGATTAATTGTTTTGCTTTATTCAGTATTCTGATTTGTTTGGTTTTATTCTGTTTTGTTTTTGGTGTAATTTTGTTATACCTGATGGGATGGACAACTATTGTGAAGATAATAAGATATACTATGGTGGCTATTGTTGTTTTCAGAGCATCCTGCTTTTAAAGTTCCATACCAATTTTGCTGCTTTGTTTTGATGGACTGTGTTCTGTTTTGTTTAGTTAGATTTTACCATCTTTAAAATAAAAAAAACAAAAAAGAAAAGAGAAAGGTTTTACTGGAATACTCCCCCGCCACACACACATGGTATGGTCACAGGGCCCCCAAGGTAGAATTTCTAGTGAGCCAGTTTGTGGTGTGGAAGATGGGAGAGTGAGCAGGATCTTGCTGAACAGAGAACATGGTGAAATAATTCAAAAGGGTAAACACATCGGTGACGGAAAGTAATGAATTTGAATACCATCCAGAGCTGTGCCCCATATTGAGAGAATAAGCAGAACTGTGCCAACCATTTTAGGTCTATTTGTGCTTCTTTTGTGTACTTCCTTTCTGAGAAGCCATAAATAGTTCTGAATAGATTTCTTAACATATGCCTTCTAAGGAATATTTACAATTGAGATTTTCCTTGGTTATATTCAAGACTAATTCTCAGTTCTTTGAGAAGCTTGCTAAGGGTTCTACTTACTTATCTTGTAGCCCCAAATAAAATGATTGCATAATTCAGATTTGCCACAACTAACACTGCCTCACGTTGTGAATAGAGGGAAATGAAGCTGACAAGATAGAGCCAGGAGACACATGGAATTTGGTAGGAACAGAGTTTGCAGTTTTTCACAGACCGTTAGTACAATTCATTGTGAAATAATATTGCATAATTCATAATAAAAGTGCTCCAAATAGTGACAGGAAAAAATCACCACATAAACATGCCTAATAATTAGAAAAAATCTCTGAAGTCAGAAATAAATCTCACAATAACTTGGAAATGATTTTGAATCAGCCTCTCAAGAAAATCTGCTTTCCCTACACTAATGCAAAAGCTTTTTTACCACAATGACATTTGAATGGTCAATACCTTTAAAGCATTTCTACTCTCCACATAAAATAAAATTTTTTTTATTTTAAAGAGAAAAAAATAAAAATAACCAAAACCAATTTCAAAATAGGTTAGTCAGAGAGTTACAATAATTAACATATTATGTACTGTTGTCTTTGTAGTAGTTATTCAAAGTACAAGATATAGGCATGATATATTTTTCAAACAATATTAGCACAAACCTTTCTTGTCATTGAACAAAGAGAAATGGGCTATATAAGTATCTTAACTATCTTGTGTATAAATATATAGTTTTTTTTTCTTTTTACCTTCTTTCCTTCCTTCCCCTTTCTCCCAACATAGTTTGTCTTTTCTTTTGAACAGTTTCTTCTCAATCCACAGTATCTATTGTACATGTTTGGTCTTACTTACTTGTTCAGTTTCTCACACTAGGGAGACAATATAAAGTTTATACATATGGGTTTGATTTATTTAACTTATGAGTATTGTTTCAAGTTGCATCAATTTACCTATAAAAGTTTCCATTTCATCCTTCTTTATGGCATATATATATATATATATATATATATATATATATATCACTTCTTTTCTAACCATTCCTCAGTTGATGGGCATTTGGGTTGTTTCCAAGATTTGGCTATTACAAATTGTGCTGCTATAAACATAAGTACACATATATCACTGTGATATGATGTTTTTCATTCTTTCAGGAAAATTCCAGCAGGGGAGTACTGTGTCAAATGGGCATCTAATCATAGTTTTTTTAGGAAACCTCCACATTGATTCCCACAATGTTTGCAGCAGTCTACACTCCCACCAACAGTGGAGAAGTGTTCCTTTTTCTCTATAGCCCCACCAGCATTTGTTATTGGTTGATGTTTTGATGACAGGCATTCTTTCCTGGGGTAAGATGAAATCTCAGTGTTGTTTTAATTTGTGTCTTTCTAATGACCAATAGAACTGTTTCCCACAACACCTGGCTTGGGTTGTATTAAGCTATTAAAGAGAGCGAGTGTGGAAACTAATTATCAATGAATGCATTTATTCTAAAATTCTGAAGACATGAATATTGACTACGATTAGAATTCTGACAATGCTAATCAATCCCAATGGGCCCAATGGCCAAGTAACTGTAAATAAATAATTAACTCATCTCAGAAAGTTGCATTCTGTCTTGGTGAAACAAGATTTTCAGGCTAAGCCTGATGCCTTTCACAGGGGCATACTGAAAAACATGTCCTAATTCTTCACTGCTCTTCCTAAACACAGATTTCTTACTTTTTTTTTTTTTTTGAAAAGGCAATTACCTATCTGAAAATGATTGGGTAAAAGTGGTGACAATAATCAGACCTTCTGCAACTGACATCCTGGTTGCTGTGGTCTGGGGGTGACTCCTCTCACATGGACAAGGCTTACCTTTCTCCTTCTCTTACTGCACCTTGGAGTATCTTGAGGGGCCAATTAGTGAGGAAATATCCATAAACTTAGGGAAGGAGAATTAGCTGCCAGTAAATTACCTCTCACATCTTGTAACTTGATCCAAATATTAAATCTTGCTGAAGGACCAAATTCTTCAATATGTTATAAGTATCTTTTTTTTCACATGCTGATAAAGGTTTAAAGGTTAAGAAAAATGGTTGTACATTCATTGACAGCTATTCACCAGTTATTCTTAAAGTTTTTATTTGACATCCTCTATTACCAAAAAATGCCTCAGAAACATGTTTACCAAATAGAATATGTAGCTTAGCATTTATAGCATCTATATATCATTTAATACATAGCCAATACAGTAATATAATTTCAAGAGTTAGCTATAATATGGACAGAAATATATTTAAGTACTAAATAAAACACATTCAATGCATTGTGGTTTTTTTTGGTTCCAGAGATCAAACTCACAACCTCACACTTGCCAGGGAAGCACTGTGTCGCTGAGCTATGTCACTGGCCCTCAATACACTATTTTTAAAGGCAGCAACTATATAAGTAGTTAAGTGAAAAAGTCATAAAATTTTTCTGGATTTCTCATCCCATATCCTAATTTATACGCATAATAACATAGATATAATTTGTAACATTTTGGCTAATAAATAACATAGGTATTACTGATTTCAATGAAATAAATTCCTTAAAATATTCATATCTTCAAAAAACATTGATCATCAATTCGTTATTATGCAATATGGAAAAAGAAAAGATTATTGTTTTTTAGGGGGGAAATTGTATCTTTCTTTCAAATG
The DNA here is from genome assembly GCA_004363535.1 of Dasyprocta punctata. NCBI lineage: Eukaryota > Metazoa > Chordata > Mammalia > Rodentia > Dasyproctidae > Dasyprocta > Dasyprocta punctata. Next base: position 35,712 of record RJWM01001010.1, read on the forward strand.
CTTTGTTCTTCTCACAGAATCCCAAATTATAATAATTTTTTTTTATGTCTACAGTGACTGGAGATTTTGTTGGTCATCCTGGTTCTAAGCAAGTTCATAAAGAACTTCCAAAGCATCCATTGGCTTCCTGATATATGCCAACTTCCTACTGGGAGTTAGGTACAAAAAATAAAAAGATAGTGTTCCTATTCTCAGTCAGCACCGAGTGTGGAAGGATATGGTAATGGAAAATCAAAGTATCTTGTTAAGAGTTACAGAAGAGAAAAGTATGCGCAAGTAGTACAAATGACCTCCATCTTGAAATTAGAAGGGAAAAAGACACAGTGAAACTGAAGGAAGAGCTTAGGGTGTGACACTCCCAATCATTGCATGGTGCCAGTGATGAAACCTCAGGCCTCGTGCATGCTAATTATTTGCTCTGCCACTGAGGTAAACCCAGCCCATATATACTTATGTCTAAGGGGCACTAATACCTTTCATCTGAAGGAACTTCATGAATGTTTATGAGACTACTTATAAATTTATTTTGATTCAAGATGACTATCAAAATTTTCATCACTGAGGACATGAAAGGTAATTATAATTACCTTCAGATTATAATCTGAAGATACTGTGAAAATTGTCAAGTATATGGAAGAATGGAACGTTTTTCTCATTTTTTCCTAAGAAACATAATTCTGCTCTTTCCATATTAATCGATAATGATTTTGTGGTCAACACCAACTGAAGAGGATAGAGCTATATTTGCCTTGAATAAAAGCAGTTTCCTCAAATGTATGACGAGATGACTCAGGTCCCAAGTAGGTGAGTAGGATCAAGGTCTACACAGTTGGTGAATGTATCTAAGATTTTAGGTAAGGTGCCTGAATGACCAGAAAAAAGAAAATAAAGATCTCAAATTGAAGAACTCCAATAGTAAAGAGATAGAGCAATACACATGTGTAACAAAATATGGATTTAACCACAATAAGTGAAACTAAATTCCTTTCATATGGTGTTTTCCAGTTCTTGGCCATCTATAAAAACTATCTGGATTCTATCAACGAGTTAACTTATTGTCTAAGTTAAGCTATTGGAGTTCCACCTGGTTTTTCTATATTCCAGGCAGCAAGAAAGAGATTGCAGGAAGGACAATAGGGAAAGTGCCTACAAAATCATCACCTTCTAATTATGTTCCCTGGAAACTTCTATAATAGTCACTGGTAAAGATTTAACTTCACATCTACCACTATCTACACATGGGATGCTGTAACAGTTTACCTTTAAGGTGGTTTTGTTATACACTATTAAAACTCAAGGTATGTTCCTTGACAACTTATTTTTTTCTTTGGTGCTAAAGATGGAATGCAGGGCTCTGTGCATGCTAGGCATTCACTCTACTCACTACTGCTGAGCTGCACCCTGAGTCCATCTATGTAATTTATGACCGATTACACAAAAACATAAAAACAACATTTTGTTTTTATGATTAACCATATAATGATCACATTAATCTTATGTCCATTGTGCACTCCTGAAAACATTTTTCTGATTCATGGATTCATACATAGACTGTGAAGGTTTCAAATATTTTTGCAGCTGAATAATTTGTATGTATCTTTGCCAAAATTTGCTGGAATTTGCCTATTTATATCATAGGCAATATTTTATCATAAAAATGTAGCAATAAAACTGTGTATTCATTTTTCCATTTGAATAATTTCCTTATGATTCACTCCTAGCAAAGAATTAGTAGGTCAACATATGTAAATATTTTAATAGCTACTGATAAGTATTTTTGTTTTGTGTATAAATAACACATGTTTGGACACCTCACTCTCCCAATTGTTTGTAAATTGCTTCAAGCTAGGAGGCCGTGTTTCTTAATGGTTCCAGGAGCTTTCACCTTGCTTGGCACATGAGATATGTTCAACAATGTTTACCAAACAGTTGTGACTGACTGATATTTGCTGCAAACCTTTGGCTCCCCTGTAAAAAGACATAATTTGGAATTCAATGTTAGTGTCATAAACTCACTTTGAAGATAACCAGTCAAAGCTTCCCATGTAAACGATGTGCCATTAATGGTAGAAGTGAAGTTAAATCTTGGCCCATGAGTATTAGGAATTTCCAGGAAAACTGCTTAGAAGAAGATGACCTACCTGGCAGATCTCCCTGGTACCATTTTGACAATAACCTTTACTGCAGCCTGGAACATGGATGTGCTAGCAAGAGCTCCCACAGTCACTTTAAGCACTGAGACAACTCTGCAGTAGACCAAATATAAGGGTAATAAAACAGTAGCTAGGAGGCACGTGTATTTCAAATAATAACAAGATGATGACATTCCTAGAATTCCTGCCTCAAGACCTTCCTTTTTATAAGAGAAGAATAAGCATCTATGTAACTCAAGTTCTCTTGATTTCTAGAGTTGCTATTGAAATAACTGAACATATAGCTAATGATAAAATAATATTGAATAAACTGATTAAAATATGATGCTGAATCATCGGTTATTCCAGATATTCAAATTAAAATAACACTGAGATTCCATCTCATCCCAGAAAGAGAGGCTATCATCAAGAAATGAACCAATAACAAATGCTGGAGAGACTGTGGGGAAAAAGGTACCCTTCTCTACTGTTGGTGGGAGTATCGACTGGTACAAACACTGTGGAAATCAGTGTGGAGATTCCTCAAAAAACGGATTAGAGGTCCCATTTGACACAACTTTTCCCCTTCTGGGTATTTTCTCAGAAGAATTAAAAACATCATACCACAGTGATATAAGTGTACCCGTGTTTATAGCAGTGCAATTTGTAATAGCCAAATCTTGGAAACAACCCAAATGCCCAACAGCTGAGGAATAGGTAAAAAAAAGTGCTATTTTTGTAAAATGGAGTACTATTCAGCTATAAAGAAGGATAGAACTGACAGTTTTATATGTAAATGGATGCAATTAGAGATACTCATAAATAAAATAAATCAGACTTGCATGTATAAACATTGTATTGTCTCCATAGTGTAAGAAACAGAAAGAGTAACTAAGACCCAAAACATACAATGGATATAGTGAAAGGGAAAAAACTGCTCAAAAGGAAGGTACAACTGGGATGGGGGAAACGAGAAAAGAAGGAAGAGAAAATGAAAATTAAAAACATATATGCACACACACATACATATACATATATACACACACATATACATATAAGATAGTTATACTACTAATTTTTATTAGTTCATTGAAAAGAAAGGTTTGTGCTTATGCTGTTTGATTAACTTTTCATGCCTATATCTTGTACTCTAAGCAACTACTTTTGAAGATAACACCATGTAATATATTAACCACTGTTACTCTCCTACTGTCTTACTCTGAAATTTTGTATTATTGCTTTTATGTTTTTTTAAACAAAAAATAAAATATGTTGAATGAAAATGAATATATCCTTTGACCTTCACCTTGTCTAAATACATTTTAACTTATTTTTTCACTTTATTGGAATGTCAATTTATTTTAAAATGTACATTTATTTTTAGAAATGTTTATTTTTATACTATCCATGTTATACAGTGTACTCTAAAAACAAATCAATTTTTGCTCACCTGTGTTTATCTGTATTTGAAATATGTGTTTTTATAATACTTTCTATGTGTTTATCAACACTTGAAATGTATATTTTTATGACATTTTCTATTTCTGTATATTATATTTCTAATATTTTATAATTCTTTATGTAAGATAAATTCATCATTCCTTCAGAGATTTGGAAAATACACACGTCTATTTGTGTTTGTGCCCTTAAGGTTCATTTTAAAGTATGAATCCACCTGAATTGAATTTTGTGAATTGTTTCTCTGAGTTTTTTTAAGATATTGAATTTAAAAGTGTCAGTGTATGTTTTATATGGTAACAAAGTTTTGAACCTCAGTAAATTTCTTATCTGATACATTTCTTAATCACTGTAACTTTTTTATCTTCAAAATACGTATGTATAAATATGCAAGATAAATAACTATACAACTAATTCCCTGTTACTTCATCAGTTGGGAAATTTTTAAGAAAAAGTGGGTCTATACATATCATGTGCTAACACACTGCCTAGCCTACACCATTTAGTTCCCTGTAGTCCTTTCCCTATGTTCAGGAGAAGTAAATTTAAAATAGTTTCTTGATGTTTGCTTAATCAGTTGTTTCTGAATTGTTTCTAAAGTTTCAAATAAGACTGTCATTCAAGACTTATGTCTTTAATTTGACCCCTTTAGAGGTACTTTCTATCTAATATTTTTGGAAATCAAGTTATACATTCCTTAGTTTTACAAAGAGAAACAAATTTCACTACCCTGGTACAAGAATGGGAACGACAGGTGTAGCATTAGTAATCTTTTTATTAGATCAATTTTCCACCATTTTCCAAACATTTGGAGTTGATTCATGCCTATTCCTAGGAAACTGGCAAAGCTTTCTGGACTTTGGTTTTAGTGGAAATATTTAACTGAAGAAAGCTTTTGAGAGGTACACATTCATTTTTCTTTGCATTTAGTTCCCAAATGGAGACAAATAGCTTAAAAGCAATATTAACCTCAATGTACTTGGGCTATTTATCTTCATAAGGAACAGTCTGAAAACAAGAAAACAAAGCCTATAAAAATGATTTTATTTAATCACAAAAGTATATCTCACCAAAAATCTTTAGTTATTTCCTTAGGGCTTAATTCTAACCTCGGTAACTCATGCACAAATTCTATGGATGTCAATGGGAGCTGTGCACGTGGAACTCTGGGCCAGATTTGGTTGTCATGGATGAATTAGTCAAAACAGGCATTAGATCAATTTTTAAAATGTAAAGTACTCTCATTCTGTAATCATTCCCATCTTTTCAAATTTATTGACCTAATTCAGTAATAATTATTGAAACTCTATAATGCACAACAAACCACAATTTCATGCATGCATCACAAAGTTCCTGGCCTTAAAAGATTTACCTTTCCACATAAATGTTAATAATCTTGCAGCAATACTTCATCATAGCAAGAAGAGAGTATTGTGACATACATCAGGACAAGGTCAATTTCACTTAAGGAAAAATGCTAACATTTTAAAAGTCAGCCAATCAATTTGGGTTATTATTTGATTTTTGTAATCTTGTTACAGGACAGTAATCTGATTGAACTAGTGCCACAGTTATTTAGGTAGTCTTAAAATATTTATTCAAAATCAAGATATATAGGTGAAAATAATCTGCACCATCCCCTAGGTCCTGAAAAATGTGTTTAAGCAAATCTGCCTTTAAAATTGTTTACTTAGGTATTTTTAACATCATTTTTTTCCTTGTAAGAGGAAAAACTTCTTCAAATGGTATGCAACTTGTTAAATAAATGCTGCTTCCCCCAAGGCTTAACCTTAAGTCTCTCTCACATTAGTGAATAAATTGAATGTTGAATTTCTTACATAACATAGGCTATGCATTGATCCTGTTGAAAGTATCCATGCAGCCTACCTTGCCTCATCTGAAGGTAGACCCAAAGTGACTCATTGGTTTGCTTGAATTTCATTTACTATCATTTTCTTCAAAAGCAGTGTAATAGGCATCCACAGACATCTTGATAGATTCTATTATGCTTAAATCAGAGGAAGCCGTAAGAATCTTCTGATGAGCTGCTTATCATCATTTTGATTTATGTGACCTGGTATGGCTTCTGCCTCTTAAGCTTTCCAGGAAGCTCTTGTGCTGGTCATTCCCAGATCTCACTGATAAACTTATCTCACTAACTCCAGAAAGCAATAGCAAATGTGGCAAGGAAATATGCGGGAAGGTTGGAGGGTCAGGAATGCAGTGGGTACACTGAATGTCATTTCCATCAATTTGACAAATATGGAGAAAGCCTAGTGTAGGCCCTCGTAATGGGCCTATTTAAGCATTCAGTAATTAGCAAGTAAACAAATGTTGTTCAAACATTGCCACTCTGATACTATGTGTCATTGTGATTATTTAATCTAAAATGTTCTCTGTAAGGCTCACGTGTTCTGAGTTTTGGACGGTGATCTGATCACACTGGTCAACTCATCAGACGACTAATCCACTGATGAATTCATAGTCAATGTGAGAAATATGTTAGGTTTCTTCAGAGGGGGTAGGTCACTAAGCATGTGACCTAGAAGGGTGGATTCTCCTCTCTCAGTCTCTTGTTCCCTTGTTCTCTTGTTCTGGCTTCCTCTCTTACCCTCTTTACCATGTCCTAGGCCATGATGTCTCTGTCTTGGAGCTAGCTTACAGTGGACTTGAAACCTCTGAATCATGAGCCAGAAAAGCTCCTCTCCTTTTAGTAGCAGGTATCAGCTATATGATTCCAGCAACAAGGAAGTTGACCTATATATGTCCAATACCGCACTAGTATCCATGACTGCTATGGGCTGAATTACCCACACCCTACCCCCTTGTTCTAAGCCCCAGTACTTCAAAATGTAACCAGATTTGACTACAGATTCTTTACAGAGATAATTAATTAACAATAAAGTCAAATAGGGTTGGCCCTATCTCAGTATGACTCATCCCTTATAAATTTTATAAATTTAGTAAACTTTAAGTGGATTTTTGAGAGTGGAAAAGGAAGCCATGAGTATACCAGAATTTATGATTGGATAACAGGTATAAATGAAGACTGTTTTGCCAAACTGAGAACTGTAGTCACCCTAACTATAAGGCACAGGTACCTGATTGTAACAATGTAAGTCATTTACACTTTGTGATATTTGGCCTCACGAGTGCTCAGTTGAAGACAAAGTAAAATAGCTTTTCAGGCTTCCTCACTTCAAAAACAGTGATTTGTAACTATTGAACTTTTGTGTATATATACTTTTTGTCAACATAAAAAATAACATTTGGAAGACTTTCAGTAATGGAAGCAGAGTGAAGTGGTTATGCAAATATTTTCATAGATAATGTGGCAATATTTGCGTGAAAATGTTCCTACTATTTGGTGGTCCCCAGAAGCATACAAACGTGGATGCGTTCTTGAAAAATTACAACTGGAAGAGGTAGGAATTAGGAGTTTGTATTGTTTGTTATCTGTGCAGATTACCATGAGGAAAAGCACACACGGGTTTATTGTGTTTGTTAGCTTGACATGGCAAAGAGAGTTCATGGCCCTGGAAAAACAGCTGTGAAGTGTCTAACACCAGAAACAAGTCAATGAATGGGGTATCTTTGGAAGCTATCTTTAGAAGGCAGTAAAGTTATAGGTTTCTAGTTTTCTTAGTGCACATATTTCCTAAGACTTAAGGCCATAACAGAAGAGAAAAATGTGGCCTTACCACCTTGATTAAAGATGTCACAGGGAATGCAGTGTTAGAAGAGACCCTGGAGGTTTAAGGTGAAATTTTTAGAAAGGAGAGAAGATGAAGCACAGACACACTACCAAACCTGAGTATAAACTATGGTCAAACCCAGGAAGATCTCTAAGTTGGTCAGCAGGGAAGATTTAGGTGGTGCTAGGTGGGGTTTGCTAGAAGATGCCAGACAAAAGATTTCAGAGAGTTTATCCCTGAAAGGCTTTGCTGTATGGAGAGAAATTAGGGGCATTTTGCTGCTTCTTAAATAAAAAGCATTTCCTAAATCAGATGTCACAAGATAGAAGTACAAGTTGGAGAAAAGACAGAAATTTAGGAGTATTTCCCAAGGGCAAGGATTCCACAGAAAGCATGAAGCACACAATTTGAATGTAAACTGTTCCTAAATGCTTGCATCATCAACTAACTCCATAAGCACAGTGTAGACACACAGGGCACCGGACTGAAAAAATAATCAGGGTTTAAAGTTTGAGATTAGACAAGTTAACTTACTATTTAGAATTAACAGTGAAAGAAGAATCCTCTGTTACTGTGAGAAATGCAAGGCTAGGAGTGAAAAGAATACAGGAAGACACTGAGGGGAAGGTGGCAAATCACCTGTCTTGTCACTGCTCAGAATGCCGTGGCCACTAGGAAGTTGGACTTCGGAGTACAGCTGTCTGCTTCACTATCCATGAGATGTTTAAATTTTAGGAAACACCGTAAATTATCTGTGCTTTGTTTTCTTAATTTTAAAGTAACAATACCAATAGTACTTTGCTTCAGTATTTTGTGAATTAAAGAGACAATATGGGTAAGGCACTTGTGAAAAGAGCAACACGTTACCTCCTAGAACAATAATATCATTTGGGTGGCAATAATGAAGTCTTCCTTCCAACACTTAGGCATGGTCCCAGGGTGAAAAGGGAGGTCACAGGGAGAGATCTTAAGTTTATTAAAACCATATTGAATTGGTTTTAGCAACTCTAAATTGCAAAATAATAGACAGAGGCAAAAAATAAGTTATATTGTTAAATATTGTGAATAAGACTGAACGATGAATTAGACTGGTGCCTACTGCTTGCCAAGGGTAGGTGTGCTTATATACATACTCATATATGCTGTTGGGGCACCTGGGATATCCTGGTTATCATGCCTTTTTTCATTCTATTTTATAAGTAGCTTAATTGTAAATATGACTTCCTCTTTTATAAACATGAAAATTAGGAAACTTATTTTAAAATTGCCACCATTGAAAAAGATTTTTTCTTTTTTAAAAAATTCTAAAATTGTTGCATTCAGGACAGGAAATATCTGTAAAATTTATGGAAACTGTTTCACTTCCATTTATTATTATACGAGGGAAACCTTCATCTGGTTTAAAAATGTTTTGCTTCTTGGTTCATGCATGTACTCAAACCCTTTCACCCCTGTGTCTGTCTTTTCTGATAACTGTGGTGCTACAATGATGAGTAAAGTGCATTTCCTTTTCTTGAAGGTCTTACAAGCAATAGAAACGCCAAGAGACGGTTTCTTAAGTAACTAAAAATGGAGGCAGAAGGGAATAGTTACAGTGTTATCAATACAAGAGGTAAAAGGAATACTATTTAAACAACATCAGAAAGAATGGGAAGTCAGTTTTAAAACATATGGTGGAGAAAAATTTTAGAAATAGTAAAGGTTATGTATCAAGTCACAACATTATCAAGCAGTAAGGCAAATTCAGGGAATTGTGAATAATTCCAAGTTTTTAAGCATAGTGGGACATAGGGAATAAGAAGATGAGATCTAATGGGAAGATAAAATTCAGATTGGATTTTTATTTAATTTGTATGTAGTGAGAGCCTCAAATAAGACCCTAGAGGGAAAATTGAGAAAGGAGAATAAATTTAGGCATACCTACAATAGGACTAGCTAACCGGTATGCTAGACTGGTATGATTTCCACCTGTGGTGGAAATCTGATGTAGGTATAGTTTGAAGCCATAGGAAAGCTCAAGTATTCAGAAGAACTAAAGATAACTGATATTTCTGGTTTAAACTTATAATGACTACATTAGTAGTAATAAAATGTCTACAATAAAGGGCAGCTTGAAGTGCGGAAATCTAAGCCTACACCTTCATATTTGAACTTTAGACTTCCTGTGGGCTATCTACATAGTGCTCTCATTGGGATGTTGGGAACCATGAACTTGGAATTCAAATTAGAGTTATGGGCTGGACATATGTATTTGGAAAATTCTGAATGTACTCATGAATGGTGAGACAATCAGAGCTTGAAAGACAGAGGTCTAAGAGATAACTGTTTAAAAATGAAGCAAAGAAGGGGAAACTGATCAATGACACTGCTTAGTCAGGATTCTCCAGAAAAACAGAACCGATAGGGTGTGCTTGTGTGTGCGTGTGTGTGTACATGCATCTGAGATTTAAGGAACTGGCTGATACGATTTCGAAGACAGGCAAGTCCAAAATGTCTAGGCCAGGCAGAAAGGCTGCAGACCTACGGAAAAATAGCTTTTGGAGTCTAAAGACAGCCTGCTACTAGAATTTCTTTTCCTTGGGAGAGGTCAGCCATTTTTCTATTACTTTTCAACTGTTTTGATGAGGTTCACCATGCATTACTCAAAGACAACTGATTAAGATTTTAATCTCACAAAAAATAACTTCGCAGAAACATTTAGAATAATGCTTTACCAAAGGCTGGGTACCATGGCCTAACCAAATAGACACATAAAATTAACCTTCACAGATACTAAGGAGGACTCAATAATGCAAAGAGATAGAGAGGAAGAATACAGAAGAGAGCAACAGAAAACACAGAAAGGAAAGGATTTCAGGAAAACAAGTGGTCCAGAAGGTTTTACATAAGATAGGACCTGAAAATATGCTACCACCTAAAGTGGTAGCAAGTCACTCTAGCAAAATATCTGTCCTTTGCCAGAAGACAAAAAGCAAAATGTTGAGAAGTGAGAAATGTGGAGATGTTGTACACTAACTGAGCTAATATAAATTCAGCTGGCAAATAGAAGAAAGCCTACAGAGCCATGGCCAAGGGGAGGAGAGTTTGAAGGGGAAATGCTTGCAATGAGACTTGGAAGGAAATAAAATAAACTTGCTAAGATTAACACCTTGGGCGCTGATAGTAAACGTGACTATATCTCAACATGTTAACACTCTAGGTGTAACTGCAAGTTAATAGAGATTCTTAGAAACACAATACATTCATAATGGAAGGTGATTCACTAGTAGCTGAATTTGAAAGGGTGTTTGAGGAATAGGGGGTATTTTAGATGCTTGTTGATCTTAGGTCAAACAAAATAACACTGAGTTGTGTGTTCTGCAAGGTAGAGGGGGTGAAAAGTGGCAGGCATAGGAGTGCTTAGAGCACGTATTAAACATCATTTCCTCAAATCATTTTTCATTGTTAATAATTTAATGAAAGACATTTAATATTCAAAAACAAATTTTATTAATATTCTTGCTCACTTTCCATTTTCTTATAACTTTTTGAGATCAACAGAAAAGTGGAGAGATGGCGATAGGCATGAAATCTTCAGCGACTCAGTAAATATATTATAGGTAAGTTCAGAGAGTTGATATCCAGGCCAATGTTCTTTCTTTCACTAAATCTATTGCAGTCTAAAATAAAGAAAAAAAAATATGTACCACAATATATAGACAAGACCATCTTTTCTTTATGGTGGCCAATTGCTATGAATTATGTCATAATTTAAAATATATGGCCTACCTATGATTTTGATTTCTTCCCAAAACTTACCACAAATGAAAGAAACTACAGTTTGAGTCCCAGGATTTCATGCTATAAATATATGCAAAGTGTAAAGTCTTCCCTCCTATGATTTCATAAGGTATATGAAACATTTTTGGTTGTTGTCTCAAAGCAAATTTTGAAAAACTGCAAAACCACATCTAATTTGAAACAGGGAAGTAATCCCACTTGTTCACTTGACTTGGGCAACCAGTTACTTTGTTTCATTTGAAGAACTGCCTTTCAATACAATGGGTTGTGGTGACTACAGCTAACTTATCTCATTATTTTGTGGGAATATAATCATTTCAGTGACTTGTTTTAAATTTAGAAATGAAAAATTTCAATGTCTTAGGGAAACTAGTATCATGTTGATTATAGATTTTGAAAAATATAAGATCAGGAGATTTTATTTTTTGAAATATTTGGAATTAGAAGATTTAAAAATAAAACCTGGTACTGAAAAATTTCCAGTGTTTTACCTAAATTAATATTTTGCTAGGGAAATGTTTTTTTTGTTTTGTTTTGTTTTTTGCTTTTTGGGGTGTTTTTTGGTCCAGAATAAAGAACAGCAGTTTAGTTTTTTTCTGGTTTCTTTTAGATTACTGGTTGAAGGGCAAAGGACAGAATTATAGGAAAGGCACTAACAACTGCACAAAAAACGACTTTGAATATGTGACTGCATTGCAGGTATACAACTATCTCCTAAGTTAGATTTGCCTAAGTTGAGTCATGTGAAATTATTGCTTTGCAGATCAAAAGTTGTAGAATATTAGCAATTTTATGTAACTCAATCTAAAAGTATCTTCACTCCAATAAAGAAATTGACATTCATGGGGTTATTACTCAGATATGGTCAAATATCTAGCATTTTGCATAGTATACAGTTGCAATTTGATACTCCATTGCTTTGAAACTATCAAATTTGGTACTTGGTGCATTTTTGATAGTAAAATTTTGCCCTAGTACTTATAGTTTGCTTGTTACTTGCTGTGTGAGCTAGAACTTGTTGGTGTTGACGGCATCCTTACTTGTTTCCCTTTCCAGCCAAAACACTTTGCTACTTGTTATTTTTGGTTTTTGTGGCATCTCTTGGGACCAATTAATGATTAATACCAAGGTACCATTTTATATCAAACTCTGGTTTTTACCACTCACTTCCTTGGGAAAATTAAGTGTTAATAATTAGATTTTCAGAAAAGTTGGATTTACCCATGTCTCAAAATTCACTGATAGGCATTACTTTTATGTTTAACAGTGGCCCAATCAAGTAGAGAAAAGGAAAAAGGAGTCACCTAAAAGGCCCTCCAAAGCCCAAATCTACAACAATTTGAGCAACCAAATAAATAAAGCAGCACTGATTTGTAACTGTAAGTATACAATATAGGTCCATTAATCTATATTTACATAAATAAATGATGGGCTAAATAAGTAGAGAGGTGAAAATAGATCTGTGAAGAATTCAAAATTATTTATGTAGCTGCCCCACCTTCTGTTCTCAACTCTTAAGTAACAACTGAAAATTGTGATTTGCTTTCAATGAGAAGAGTACAGAATGGGATAAAATAACTTTATAGTCAAAAAAATCTGACAAACACTACTGCAAGTCCAAAGATCAAGGTTAGCCTCTGTGGTGATATGTCATACTGATAGTAAATACTTTCAATATGATGTGATGAGCATGGCAATTTATCTCTGTGATTTTCCCCACCAGAACCAGTAACTCCATCTAGTCATGAGGAAATCATCACACTAATCCCAACCGAAGGACATCCTACAAAATACCTGCTTAATAGTCTTCAAAACTGTGAAGGTCATCAAAAACAAGGAAGCCTAACAAACCGTCAGAGCCAAGCAGAGCCAAAGAAGACAGGACAAGTGCCTGTAGTGTGCTGAACTGGAAGAGACTCTGGACCAGAAACAGAGCATTATATTAAAAAACAGAGAAATTTGAATGAAGTGTGAAGTATCATGGCTGAAATGAAGTATCTGTATTAAGAATTAAGTATAGCAAGCATTAAATATTAAGAATTTCTCTAAATATGTCTATGTCAAATTGTTTTTAAATGTCTTACAAGTTTGAAAGTCAATCAGTAGCACATTTTTAGTTCAGCGCAAAGTTAAAATATTAGTGTGTTTTTTGTAGAAAGACAGTGTACTTATATAGTTTTAATACTAATATAATATAATCATGTTAAGGACTTAAAGTGAGTAAAGGCTATTTTGAATATAAGATGTCTTATGCATCATACATACATTATTTATTTGTGTATATTTTTAGAAAACTTAGATTATAATTAACAGTGATATGATTTACAAAACAAATCATTCACAAATATTGCTGATATTTCTAGGGATTTCAAAAGAAATTAAAGATGGACTAAAGCTTGAAAATAAATAAGTGCTTTATTATATTGGAAAATAAACTACTGAGAATAAGAAAAATGTGTTCATGGCATGAATTCTCCAGTGAGTTGTTCCTGGTTCTATGTTTACTCTCCTGTTCTAACTGCAGGTTGTTCAAGGAGCTCAATGCACAACGCTGAGACTAACGAGTTAACAGCTAAAGTGATAGGCAATTAAAGGAATTAAAATTGCCACTAAATATACAAGTAATTATAATACATTCTACTTAAATTCAAATTAGCCATTTCAGAAGTTGAAAACAATGTAAAAACTGAAATATTGCAACAGCGTTCTTGCTTCAAGCATTGATAAAGACCCAACTTCTTTGCTTTTAGGTTTATTTGTTCACTATAACCAAATTCATTGTCCTCCTAGACCAGCGCAGGGTGTGTAATCCTATGGCTATTTTTTCAATCTTTCTGTTTCATAAAAAATAAAGAAATTTAATACTTTCAACAAGTGCACAAAGCACACTGGAGAATATGAGATAATTTCAAAACTTCTAAAATAATCAGAATGGCTAATAATACTTCCAAAAACTCAGATGAAACTTGATTATAGGTGAAATTATTTAATACATAAATGTTTAATATTTATCAAGTAATGTTGCTGAAGCGTGCCATGTTATTACACTGCTAATATTTTTCTATTTAAAAAAATATCCTGGAGGACTTATTTCAAATGCAATGCATCCCCTTTTCTATAACATCTTTAGAATGTAGTCATTTCATATCATCTATCACCTCTGTCACAATTTTCTTAAGATTTCTAACCTCTCAAACTTACTTCTCTTATTACAGACCACATGATTTATGAGTACTGATAGCTACAGAGACAGCTGTGAGATTAGCATTGTAACCTATCCGGGATCACCTCAGAAAGTTTCTTCTGAAATGTACTGTCACATTGAAAAGGAATTACAACACATTTTGGGGGCAATTCTGACATGTACTTTTAAACTTGCTTGCTCAATTGTAAAGAAAAAAAGTAGAAATGGAAAAATTGAGCTATTTGCTTTGACTTAAAAAATAATAGGGGCTTTTAATCAAAGATTTATTGTAATAAATTTCAGTTGTCTAACATCTTACATATTTTCTGTAACATACAATTATACAAGTCATTAAGAAATGAAACAAATGAGTGATTTTAATGTTCCATTGGAAATATATTAGAATCCATCCTTTGTTAATGATTTTGTGCCATGAGAATGCTTTAAAACTCAAGAAAAAGAAAATTTAAAGCATAACAGTACATTTTGATTCGATATTAAGTGTTAAGTACCTGAGGAAGAGAACATGAGAATGTGTTACCTAAAAATAATTCATAGGGTGGAATTTGGGAAATAGAAATGCAATAGATTTACAGAAATTTGTCACAACCTTCCCTAAGTGTTCATCACAACAGACACCAGCCAACGGTGTGCAAATTGCATATGATACTGAGCCTTTCTGGTGTAAACTCAAAATAGCACGGCTAGCTCCATCAGGGATAGCTCTGATCTTTCTAGAAGAGAGAGATACTGGAGTCCAGGTGAGCCATCCTTTACTGAAAATGAAGCTTAATGCAACTGAATAGTTTCTCCTGCAAGCATTGACAGTTCTCTAAACTTTTATCTATGCCTGTGTTACTCCAAGTGTGGTCTTCAGACCAGCAGCATCAGTGGCATCTTAGGTTTTGTTAAAAAAAAAATCTCAGGCTCCATCCCAAATGCATTCTGAACACTTCATTCTCACACTGAAATCAGAGAAAGACTGACTTATTATTCTTGCCTGTATATCATGTAGAATTAACTGGGAACATTTAAAAAGCATTAGTGACCAGAACTTACTCCAGGACAATTAAATCAGAATCTCTGGGTTTGTAACCAGACATCAATATGTTTTGAACTGTAGTTATGAGTTTAAATTGTCTGAGAACCAAGACCAGCTCAATTTAATCTATTTATTTTGTAAGATCTGAAACACTTCCTTCCTTAATAGGAGCCCACTGGTAGTTTTTCATTTTGGAATTTGCATCGTACTTCAGATTTATTTGGTTCAACTCTAACTCTGATTTTATTCTTTCTGCTTCTTCATTTAACATTCCTATCTCAAATTCTTAATGGTTTACACACACAGGCACATACACACACACATTCACATGTAGATATATACATCAGAATGTATGTGTTTCCACTCTTTATAATTTTAGATGAAATTAAATTTAGATGAAAATTTTGAGCAAAACTCTGAACTAGTCAGAAGCTTCCCTGTCTCTAATCCCAGTAAATTTGTTTTTCTCCCCTTAAGGAACTACCATGGAAACATTTCTATGTGTGTTACTTTGTGAAACACACATTTCTTTGTATTAGTTTCTCTGTCTCTCTCTCTCTCTCTTTCTCTCTCTCTCTCATAAATTACACACAGAGAGAGGGACAGAGACAGAGACAGAGACAGAGGGGTGGAGGGAGAGAAAGAGAGAGAGAGAAAGAGAAAGAGAGAGAGAGAAGGCCATTAACTTAAATGGCAAAAATACATTGGGAACAATTTCCTGAAATACTAAGTTGTGAGCAATTTACCTTTTGTAATAAAAAAAGGCGTATGTCAAGAAAGGGGAGCAAATTTACAGTAGCAATGGGTTGTGTGACCTTGCAGGAAAGTAGATGGATAGGAAACGCAGGACATCTGAAGATCAAAGAGCTGGGGCAACCAGTAGGGATTCCCAACCACCAACTCTCCTATCTGAAGACATCCTGTGAGAGTTTCAGAAACCCAGACAATAGCTGGAGGGGCTGCTCCTCAGCTTCCAGTCAATAATCAGAAGAAAAGTTATTTTTTATACGTCTTCCTTAGTCTCTAGTTATACTTTTGTTTGTACTTTTGTCGATTTTACTAGGATGAATTGTGGGTGAGAAGTAAATAAGAACATTTCAAAGAAATTTCACTTTTGTTTCTTTTTCTTCAACCTTAAATTCAAGTTTTAGTTGAAGACAGAATTGGAGAGTTTGAAGTAGGAATTTGGAAATTGAAATACTAACATGAAAAAGATTGAAAATCCCTTCTTTGGTTGTGATAGTGCTGTGTAAAAATTATGCTCAGCAAGTGATGTAATGATGATTAATTACAGTAATAACAGCTCACAAATGCTTCCTTTTGCAAACTATTTGGTTCTCAAGTTTTTGTTTGAAAAATTTTGCTTCAGTTCACACTCGCCACATAGAATGAGAAACACAACCGCAGTCATCTTCCTCACGCAAGCACAAATGTGGCCATTTTCCCCAAAATTGAAAAATGAACTACGTTTGTGAACTGAGGTTCCACTGTATATACAATAATATCCCTCTTTCCCCAGAAAAAATAATTAAGCTGTAAATTTTATTTAAGTAATAGCTGAATAAATTCCACTTTCTGTAAATAAGTATTTTTCAGATGTGTGCTATTTTTAAAATAGGTAATATTTGAGATAGTAAACTGTTTCCCTTATTAGTTTTTAATTTTCCTAAAACAGGAAGCAAGACTGCCTTCTCTACGTGGCTGGTCTCCTGCATGGTATATTCTAGGTCCCTAACTCCTACTTCTGCTCGGTTTCAGTCGGTGAGAAACACAATCAGAAAGCTGAAACAAGAAGCCCTTCTTGCTCTGTTTCAAGTGCATCACAGGGGGTGAGTATGTCCTTTCTCTGACTTATTCCCAGCTTCTGGGCTTCAGTAAGTAAGGACCATATCCTCACCTTACTTCTCAAGCCTTGAATATGAAGCAACCCTCTGATATTACTAATCTCTGGTTTTACTCAGAGACCCTATTTGAGTTGTAGCTCTTTTAATTCCTATTTACCAGTATTTTATATGGAGCTATTGGTTTGGCCTTTGATTTCTTGACTATATCCATCTGACCAAATGGTAACATGAGAAAGAATTAGGACACAGGCATTGGGATCTGACTTTGATTTATATTGGCTTTTAGCTACTGAAAAGTATATTATCTATATTTTTCATAGTGTGTCTTCTAGATATTATGCTTATGTTTGTACAGTTTTTCTTTTTCTAACTCCTCACAGCACTTATGAAAGCTGATGCCATAAGTTTGTGGCTCTGCTTCCTCCAAAATCATATGGAAGACATTAAACATTACATCATAGTAGTGATAAAAGGAGCTAATCTTGAGTATTAAACATATATTTGGTTCTATGCTTATTTTTTGTCTGCTTTTTTTCTATATTTCACAAGAAAATATAAAGTGGATACCAAATTATTTCCATGTAACAGATATAAAAAATGGAGATTCAGAGAAGTCACATGAAGTAACCAGCATTATCACATAGCCAGCTCTAAACCAATCCCAGAATCCAGGCCCTAACAAAACTGTTTCCCTAATTTGGTCTTGGGAAAGTCATATTTCTCTGAGGATCACACAGTCTTTGTCTTTGACTGCACAAGTGTTGACAGTTCAGCTAGTCTTAAACTGTAACATTAATTTTCATTTCCTAAGAGCTTTATCTTAATTGTATCTGGTGCAAATTGCATTGACTTACTTTATTTTGTGTTATAGACTGGACTTCAAATTATGAGGGTCCACCTGGCTATATTTTATATTGTTTTAAAGACATTAAAAATAGAATATATTGTGCAGCAAAAACCATAACAAAATGCAGTTAAGTAGTGAAACGGCAATAAGATTGGTAACTGAGAAATCAGTTGTGATGTTTCGCTTTCTATATCAATTTGACTGAATGATGGGATGGTACAAGTTTTGTGTG
The DNA here is from genome assembly GCA_004363535.1 of Dasyprocta punctata. Classification (NCBI taxonomy): domain Eukaryota; kingdom Metazoa; phylum Chordata; class Mammalia; order Rodentia; family Dasyproctidae; genus Dasyprocta; species Dasyprocta punctata. The sequence continues at coordinate 53,926 of RJWM01001010.1, forward strand.
CATTGGTGAGTACGGGTTCTGTAAGAGATTAGCATTTGAATCAGTAGAGCAATAAGATTTGCCTCCACCAAATGGAAAAGAACCATGTAATGCACTGAGGAGCCGAATAGAACGAAAACATAGAAGAAAGGAAAATTCTTTTTCTCTTCCTAAGCAGAGACATTCATCTCCTTCCCTTGGAACATCAGGGCTCCAGATTCTTGGGACTTAAGACTCCTTACCTCCACCCCAACATCAGACTGAACTGAACCCTCAGCATTTCTTATTCTCCACCTTACAGTTGGCGTATTGTGGACTTTCTCAGCTTCCATAATCATAAGTCTGAATTCCATAATCATAAATATGAATAATCATAAGTGTGAATAAGTTTCAGTCTCACACCAATATACATATACACATATTTGTATGTGTATACAAGTGTGTATATATGTGTGAAATATTTATATTTATATATGTGTGTGAAATATATATATATATACACACACACACTAAGGCAAAAAGCAAATTAACTGACATTTATTAATAAGATTCAATGCTGCTATTTTTGTGTTAATTATCTAGTATAAGCATCAAATGATGCTAGTTTCTTTAATTTGATGCTGGTGGTTGTGATGAGGGCCTAGATTACTTTTAGTGTCAACTCTTTTCCACTGGGTTCCTATGCCTAGATTAAACATCCCCGTGCCTATTTCCAGAGATGCAGTAGTGCAGAATTGTAATTTTCATATATTGACATTTGTTTCACACATATCACACTCCATCACCTTTTTATCGTGGTTTTTCTCTACACTTCCAGGGCAGTTTCACATAAATTACAGCCTATCACATTTGAGTGACATAGGGGAGCTTAAACTATGTTAGCTCAACAGCTACTGACTATGTTGACTCCAAACATCCTCCATTGTTACCTCCTCTCCCTGAGAGTGAAGCTATTCAGAAAAACTAAAGCTGCCTGGATTAAAGATTAGAGGCTGCCTTTCTCTTGCCACTCAGATTTGAACCAGCTGAGTGTCCCTTTAATATCATTGTAATCCATCTTATTTAAGGTGCAGCATTTGATTTCTTCACCATCAAGTCTCCCTTCCACTTCAGGAATAATCCTCTTTCAATCTCCTACTCATTCAAATAAAAATACCATCTCATATTAATGACATCTTTCTGAAGAAGCTCAAATCATTTTTCAGGTATTTCTCTAATCCTCACAGCATTCCTATAAGGTAGGCAATGTCCATACAACAACTCTTCTCAACCAAGTCAGAATGATTATGCAAGGGTATTAGGTGCCCATGGGTATTATTGAACTGACTATCACTCCTTCTAAAAGTGTATTTACTGAGAATTGAAGCAGTGCATTTATTTGAAAAATATATATTTGGGTTTAAGGATAAAAATTTGACTTGGAATAATGACTGTGTGGTCCATACGTTAGTATTTTGACATTGATACAGATACATTGCTTCCAGCAAGATGCAATATAACTCATTTGGATACTTCTAGCATAAATTTCTGGGTGGAAGGTATTATCAGGTTGAAAGTATTAGAGGGAAAATTTATGGATTCCATGAAAGAATATTTTGATGTAAAAATTATATTTGAAATATTGTATTTAAAAATATTGATCCTATAAGGGAAAATAAATTGAAAAATTTTAGATTGTTTCAAGACAAGATTACTATGTGGTGGCCTAACAATTTCATCTTTAGGAGTAACACATACTAAGGCTAAACAAATGGTGGATTTATTATTATAGATTTATACTGGTAAAAGAAAATTTAAGTAAAATATTTTAAACATGATAAAATAGATTATTAGGGAATAATAGAAATCAATCAAAATATAGCATTTATCTACTCTTACATAGATAATTATAGATAATACATATAGTGATGTCCCTGGATTACTCTCATTCTAAGTGTATTAACACAATTGTTTTCTCCAATTATCTACCTCTTTCCAAACAAGAAAAGTCTTATACATATTCCAGCACTTATCCAGGGTGTTGGACTGAGATTTGAATGCATGCTGTCTAGCTATCAATTCTGTTCTTCTGCTGTACTTAAAAATTTTACCTAAAAAGTGTATGTAGCTGTGAAGAATTTTCTTGGTAAATAAGAAGTGTGAAGAAAATGCTATAATGAGAAACAGTGCTAAAGTTCATTGTGGAATTGTTAGAAAGAGAAAGCTGGATAAAACCAATGTGCATTTGTGTACATTGTTTAAACTTGGTAATACTTTCCTTAGGAGTCACTTGCAGTCCTACAGTGCAGGCCTCAATACAGTTTCTGCTGGTGGGCAATCCTTGACTTTTACTTAACCCCAGCAGGTGATATTCTCAAAGGGAGGACAGGAGCAGGAGGGTTGGAATGGGTGAATAAATAGAATTCAAAACAAAGAATAAAACCAAATTCTCTTCAGTGCCACAATGTAGAAAATAAAAATTTCTATGAATGAAAACTTAGAATAGAAAGAGTAATACTCTACGTGTCCCTATTTAAAAGAGTATATTCATTGAAGTTTAGGAAAATTTAAAATAAATTTATCAAATTTAAAATAAATCATAGAAATCCGTGTTGACTCATGACTAAAATGTAATTTTCTTCAATAAAATTAAAATAATACAAGTAGCTAACACTTTTTGAGTATTAACTACATGCCAAATACTCTTTGGGCTCTTCAGATAGATAAACATTTAATTTAAAATTGCTTCCATAAACAGGAATTACAGAATAATACAGTTATTATATCCATATTTCAGATAAGGTAACTGGGATCAAAAGGGAAGGAATTAAGTATATCAAGTAAGTGGAATCAATGAACAGCAGAGGCCAGATTCAAAATCAATTTGTCTAATTTCTAACTTTTTAGCAATTATATTATTATATAAGTGCTCATAAATTTCTGAAGTTAGTGAATATTCAGTACTAATAATTTAAAACATCACTTCCAAAAACAGACACTTATTTTCTAGTCATGTTTATATCTGTTTCAGCCTGAAAAATTTTCTCCTGCAAACTACTTATTGATATAAGACTTCAAAACTTAATTAAGGTATCACCCTTTATGAGTGCTTCATTTAAATTCATATCCCAGTCTCATTAATATAAATATATAATTCAAAAACTAATATCACAGTTTGAAGAATATATATATATGCTGTTCTTTCCTATAAAGACAGAAATACAGAAAAATATTAATATATTTACGCATAAAATGTATTGGCTATATTTCACATACATTTGTTAAAGATAGGAAACCACATGCTTGCGCCAACAAATACAGAAAGTTTTTCAATAAGATTTAATATCTTCATGATTAAATCTGACTTAAAGACTTGAATTGGAAAAGTACGTACTTAATTTGATAAAATATACTCACAAAATCTTATCGCAAACACTGTATATAATTGTAAAATGTTTAAATCCATTTCTATTAATGCAAGGCTAAGACAAATTTTTTGGTACTGAATATTCAACTCAAATCAATAAACAAAGTAAAAACTACCTAAGGATTACAAAGAAAGAAATAACATTGTCCAGTGTGTAGAAGAAATAAATTTAACTTCCTTGTCTCCCCCCACATAAAACTCCTAAATATCTGCTGGGTGAAATATCAAAATGTGCAAGTATTTAAAACAGTGCGGTTTATTATGAGAATAAATACAAATATATAAGTAAAATTCATTTTGGTGGACTAATAATCAACATAGAATACAATGTATTAAATGAAACATTTAAAATAGTAATAAAACCAAGATAGTATTCAGAAATACTTTTTTTTTTCAGAAATACTTTTGATAAAAATTTCACAAGGCTATTTTGGAACTTTTAAATTACTGTTAACATTTATGTTTGGAAGTAAGGAGAGGGAAAAATAGCAAAAAGTTGATCAACTGATGCTGTTATAGTTAGTAGAACTATGACCTTGTGGTCTGTTGCATGGCAGCCTGACTATATGTTAAAATGCAGTGTACATCTCAAAAAAGCTACAGTAAAGAATTCTGAATGTTTTCACCAGAAAGAAATAATAATGAATAATACATGTTGAGAAGATACATTTGTTCATCCTGATTTGAACATGATACAATGTTACATATATCAAAGTATGATAGGATACAACATACATTTGTATAATTTTCTGGGTCAATTGAAAAATGAACTTCAAATTAACACAGAAATAACCTCAGAAAATTTATATGGGCAAGCAAAGATCCAAAAATTGGGGAGAGATTTTTAATTGAAAAAAGTTATCTAAGATTTAGAAAAAACTGAGAAGTTGTAAGTAAGATTTGATAAGAATTAAACAGTAGATAATATAGAACAGAATCAGAAGTCCACAAATACACTATCACATGGAGTTAGAGAGGTCATGAGAGACTATTCCATGGGAAGATGCTTCGGCATTTGTCTCCATTTAATGAGAAGTGAAATTGTGTCCTTACAATAAAAATATATTATTCATAAATGATATACATGAAACACAGAAAGATATTTATGAAAATAGTACATATTCTTACTATGTATTATGTACTATAAATTCTGTCATTTTCTATTGAAAATCACTTCTTAAAGAATACTGATTTTTACTCAAAAAACTGATTTTTAAAATCTTCTAAGGGTATTAAAAATACTCTCTTAGAGAAACTCTGGCACATAGATCCCAGAAGAAATATATAGAAATCCTCATCGCTGTTCTGTTTTTAATAGCAAAGGTGGAAATAAATGCCCATTAAAGGAGAACATAAGTATGTTGTCCTATATTCAAAAAGTTAATCACCCCAACAGCAACACTTTGACTATAGTTTTTTATATAAGCTTCTCATAAGTCCTCAAACAACTGAAATGCTCAAAACCAAAATCAACTGATCTGCAATACTGGGATAAGGATTGGCGAAAAAGGAGATAGAATTATTGCATGGAATGTCTGGTACCTTAATTGCCACTTAACTTCTAGGAAATTGGTAAATACCAGGTTATCTTCAGAACAAACAGATTTTTGTAGATTGTAAGCAGATTTGGTTGTGATCAGACTGAAACCAATTAGTCCTGAAGTTGATCAGTAACTCCGAGCTCATAAGATTGTTTTGCTTCCTCTACTAAATTAGTTTATTTTTCAGGGCAGTTCATGTTCCTCTAGAAGTGAGTTCTGTCAAAACAAGTGGATCCTAGCACATACATGTTGCCCTGGTATATTCTACTTCATGTTGATGTTTATCAACACAAAATTATCTAATTCATCCTAGTTACCTTCAGATTTTTTTCTTTTAGAAAATCAATGCTTTCCTGCTTTGTAACAGGTTATAAATATTATTTTAAAATAATATATAATATTCATGCCTTATAATTATACAATATGAAATCTATAGATGAAATAGTGTTGAGATTACTCTTATAGGAAAAAGTCTGTTGTGCTCACCTGAACTAATGGCCTTACCTGACAAAAAGGGGAGGATGAAAATCACTTTATCAGTGTGGAGAAGCAGGAAAAACCCTAACTGCCTGGTTCTGTTATTGCCAGAAGAAATGTAAGAAAATTTTGGGGATGAGGCTATCAGAGGATTGAAAAAAACAGAGTGAATAACTTAGTAGCTAACAACAGTGAAAATATTCACAAACTGAACAACAAAATGATGAAAAAGAATCTACCCATTGAAGTTTCAAGTCCCTTTCTCTCAACATGTATTCACTGAGCATGGGCAGTAAGGGCTGGCCACCTCTGAACCTTTACCACCGACTGAAAGAAGGAGTTCAATATATTTGTGTGAATTCTAGAAAGAAGGGAGCCTTGTGACTATGTGTGAGACTTCTGCAGGAGGCAACAGAAAGTCTATAATTCATTTGTTCAACATTCATTACTGGACTCGCTGTGGGAAAGATAATATTCTAGGCTTTGGGGACATGAAGGCAAACCCTGTGCTCATGAGAATTGTAACAATGAAAAGAGACTCCCGAAGCATGATTATTACATGACCAACTAGAGGAAGGGGAACAGTTTAAGATGGAAGAATACTCATAATGGAGAGAGGGAACCAGAGACAGCTCTCAGAAGAGATCGCAAGGTTGGGCTGAGTTTTAAAAAAGAACAATTACAACATTCAGGCCAATCTTGGAAGAAGACTGCAAATGTAAAACAGGTGAACAGTGTGCATACATGGTTTGGATGGAGACTTGACCATTTATCTCCCACTGTCTCTGGATTCCAGAATTCTAGAACCATCCTTCCTATGATTTTACCTCCAATGCTCTTCTCTTCCGTACAGCTTGTACTAAGCCAATCAAAATGGAAATTTTGAGAGCTATTCTGAATTTACACACACTTTTTAGAATTTGTCTTGTGTGCTTTTAACATTAATTGATTTTTCTGTAATCTTCAGCTAGACTGGCCTGGCAAGTTTAATATGGTGTGTGGGTTGAGGTATAGTCAAGACCTAGTCACTGGTATTGTAAAAAAAAAAAAAAAAAAAACAAAAACAAAAACAAAAGGGTGATGTGAGCAAGTAAATTCTTAGACCATTTGTCTGGCAGACTGCCTATGGAGACAATATACAACATGATTGGTCCATCTGTTTAGAACTTTGTTTGAGGGGACTCCATGTTCCCTCCTTCCCTAAGTAAGGACTCAAAATTATTAGTTACTCCATGAATACCATCATAGACCCATCCTGAATCTTTCTTTTAGAGCATGTTCCAATTCTAATAGGCATTTAGTTTATAGGAATGACAGAGATGGTCTAGTAATACATCATAAATATCTACTGAACTTCTCCTATTAGCAAATACAGACTTATTTGATCCTCCTCATTAGCTTGCAGACATTTATTAGTATGGCAAACTGTTGCTTAGGTAACCTTGGTCATTGACATTTCTGGAAATGCATTTGCAATTTCTCTGTTAAGGGCCAGCAGTATAGTGGGTTTTCTGAGATATAAAGTATCCTCTTGGGTCCCTCATACAAGGCTAACACCATCTGTTGTGAAAACACCATACTACTTTTCTTTTCCATAAGTGTGTATACATTTTTTGGTGTTCCCTCTGTTTTTTCTCCTTTTCTGTCTCTCTATCTCTGTCTCTCTATCTCTGTGTTTCTCTGTCTCTCTCTTTATAAAGGTATATTTATCTATATATTTACCTTTATGTATTTATCTTTATATATAATATCTTTAGATATAGTCTAATAGTCTAATAATTCAAAGATAACAGATCAACCTATAATATATATTGATGTAGTAGCGATATATGATAGATATCTTTATACGTATATAATGGCTTTTAATTCTAAGGTGAGTTTGTAATTCAGCGAAAATTCCACACTTTACTCTTGGAAAAATAAAATACAGTGTTCACTTTGGTGACAAAATAATTTGGTATTTATGCTATATTTGAAACTGGATACATGCAAACTTGTGTAATGTAGCGTATATTGAATTTCACCATTAAATATTAGCACCTAAGCTTATTTTACAGAACAAAGTATTTGTAATATTTTATTTTCATAGTAAAGTCATGTAATTAATAGATTAAACTATTGTGTGCTATGTAATGTGATCTTTAATATTGAGAGATATACATATACATTATTTATGTATAAAGTTGCTATCATATTACTTTACAAATTCACAATACAAAATTTATTTTAACCAGTAATCTCTAAAATTCTTCAGAATAATGGAAAATATCATCCATGGTAAGTAAAAATGGAGTTCAAAATGCATAGAAAAATGTCAAATAGTTTAGATTGTGTTGTTCTGACACCTTTTCTCTCAGTCCATGGAACAGTTAATATCCTAAATAAAGATGCATGGGCTGCTGAAATACTTAGACATATTTGTCATGATAAGTAAAGAAAGGTGAAGTATATCAAACCAGCCCTAGTTGCTTTATACTGCGTGGATAACAGAGGCGCTGGAGGGTTCATGTGTGAACGCTTAGTCTATCAGAAGCATCCTTAGGTTACTCTCCCTCTCAGCATGCAGAGCAAGCTAACTAATGCACACCCAGACCGCAGGTGTTGATTAGACATTTGTGCTCCAAATGAGAATTACCAAACACTACTACAGCTAAATTGGCCCTTTTTACTCTAGATATGCAATTAATTAATTCTGTGGGGACTAAGTGATTCACAAAATTCAAATTTAAATTAAAAAACATAATTAGAAAAAGGCAAAAAAAGTAACTAAAAATCCCTCCAAATTCAGACCCCATATATTCATTTTTAGACAAACTATCCTTACCTTGAAACCAAAATGTTAATATACTAAGTTAAAACTCACTATTCTTATCAAACAATACACTGCAACTGAGTATATTTAAACCAAAGGAAAAAAAGCTCATTAGATGGAGCTAATAAAAATGGAGAGTGAAAGAGATAGAGTGAGAGAGAGGACAGACTGACATAAACATGAGCCAGATACAAAAATTGTTGGCTGTGATTCTTTTTAGATCTAAGAAAAGTGGGTAGTTTATATTTTTTCTTAGTATTTGTGAATATTCTATGAAACGAGTTTGGTTCTTTGTAGGCAGGTTGAGTAGTGTGGGTGGATGTTGTTAGGAATAGATATTCAAAGATGTAGTAGATTCTGTGTAGAAGATATTCCAGAGAAATGATTCCTATGTCACTATATATCAATATCAACATCTATCTATCTATCTATCTATCTATCTATCTATATCAATCTATCAGTCAGTCAATCTAACTACCATCTGTCTATCTCCAGATGCAAAACTCAAGAATTAAATAAGAAACAAGTTTAGGAGGTAGTTTTGGACTCTTGTTCTTTCCTATTACTTTGTTTTGGAAATTTGCTCATGTTTGTATTGAAAGTCTTAAGACACAGGTCCAATTTCAATGCAATATGTGCATCTGGCTGCCTGTAATATTACTACACATATACTAACCTCATGAGCATAGAGACAGTCAGTTGCATGCTCCCATATAGCATTTCTGCACTTGTAAAAAGGTGGAGATAAACAAGGCATCATTGTTATACTTACGTGCCATAATTGCCAAAGCAGCCAAATGTTGTGAATAAAGACGGGTAGCGACGTCTGATGAAACTCAGTTTAAACCCAAACTTCTCTTCTTAATACCTAAATATTTTGAAGAAAATCTTTATCCTATTTATTCTACCTGGTTTTTTAATCATAAAATGGAAATGGGTAGGATTAACAGGTAAGTATAGAAAAGTGCTTGCTTTACAGGTGTTCAAAATGGACAGATTTCATTTTATTTTTGTCATTAGTTATACTAGATAGGAAAGATCAGTGAATAATTAACATCTTTTTCCTCTATCAAAATGATATTTTTGTAGAATAGTTGACGGATAACAGACTTTGTGTACTGCACAAAATAGTGCATTCTGAAGTTACACTAGCAATGCAGCTGTCTGAAGACATAATTTTTCCTACTTTTGTCTGTTTGACATTTTACTATTCTTCAGGGAGGAAACACTTCACCAGGGATTCCATTGTTCCCAGAATTCAGTTTCTAGTGGTATTTTTCAGTAACTCAAAGATCAGGAATGTGTAGAAAACCCACCATCAATAACCAAGCAGGTACTACACTGGACATCTTTTTAAAAAAAGATTTATGGTCTTCAGTTGCTGGTGTTTCTAATCATGTGGCTTATTTTAAACCTTATGTTCAGCTCATCTTAAGTGTATAAAAATAAAAACATGAAATAAAATTAGTAATTATCTACTCCTGGTTAAATACCACTTAAAGGGCATGTCAAAATCTCTGGATGAGGACTCTTCTTATTCAGGTCCATGTGTCCAGCAGATTCAGGGACCTCCTGGGGTAGTGGTATTGCAGGTTATGGTGCCGTGATTAGCCCATGGTAAGAGGCTGTGTGTGCAATGAACTGAGCAAGAAGGGGTTTGCATATTTCCTTATCTATGTCGTTGTATTTAACATTGTATGTGTAGTTCTAATCTGTTCAATTGAAATAACAATAACTACTTCATAGAAAATTGGGGGCACAATTGATGTAAAGTGTTTACCATATGTCTTCAACATAAGAGGTATTTAACAGACTTTTGTTTCATTTCTTCCCAATTACAATCTTTCTAATATCCTAGTGCCTAGCTATTAAGGCCCAGAGAATTTCAAGGGATCTCACTGTAGGTAACAAGTTTCTCTTCAAGGACAGATATAATGTTTCATGGATTCCAATTATCCTTTGAAATTCTTATTTCATTTAGTGTGCTCATCTTTTCAACTATTTTATTTCACATATAGATATGTTGCCTTCTAACTCCATTATCTGACCACTATATGGATCTGCTTTTTAAAAAATCTTGATGATTGGTCCAGATGATGCTGGATATTTTCCCACCTACAGGAGATTATGCTTTTCTTTCTCAGACTTACAGAATTTAGACACATCAATCCCAAGATCTGGGCCTGGTTTTGACTGAGTTGAAGATTTAGATAAATGTAGTCCATCTGTGATTTGCTCCCATTCCTCAGATGTGGTCTCATGGGCTTTTGATTAAGAGTCTAGCAGATCCTTGTTCACTGATCTCTGAAAGTCTACTGGAGATTAAATTGTGCCTTGAGAGATCTGAGTTTAGCTCTTTAGCCTACTGCCCCACACAGCTTCGCAGTTTTTCAGTCTTGACAGAGAGTGTGCTATGTATCGTGGCAGGTCACCTCCTGAGGGATCTTGTTTTCTAATTACTGCAAAAGTGACCAAGAATCCCCCATTTTCTCATTCTACCCCAGAGCATAGCAAATGTTTTCTGGGAAAACCTGGCTTTCTGTTTGCAAGTCTTTTAGATTCCTATCCAACACATTAACACACTAGACAATCAAAACCCTCTGTCATTGGTCTGTGTGTGTTTAGCCCGGCTTCTATCTTTGATCTTGTGTCTTACATCTGTAATACTCTTAGGAAGAAAAATAACTCTCAGCTTACATAGTAAGGGCTATTCACTCTTGTAACTTTATTTCATCTAGTCCTTGTTACTTCCAGAACTTGCCACTATCTTTAAAAATATGATTTTACTACAATGCATCTATTTCTTCATAACAATATAACATAGTTTGAAAAAGAAATCCAAAAGATGTAGTTACAGTGCATAATAAGCATGATTTTCCAGACTAGCAGCACTTTGTTGGGACTCTGTAAAACCTATTGCATTCTTCCTGGAAAATAAAAGTGACCTACAGGAGTAAATCTATAACTGGACTGCTTGAAAAGTGTTACTGACTGAATATAGGATGGCTTTCAGAGGACTATGCCTATCAGGATGAGTATGTGATGAGTGACCAGAAGGAAAGTTAGATGCTCCAGATACTGAGTTGGAGTGCAGAAAATTTCAATATTTACCATAGTAATGATCTTTAAGTAGTGCTCCAACAACATTGCGTTTAAACATATGTCAAGTCTTTATTTTACTACCAATGGAAATATAGCCATATATCTGGGCATCCATTCCCATCGAGGGGAAGTATTCAGGCTCAATTTTCCTTTTAATTTATTTCACACATAACAGTCAGAACTAAAACATATTATTATAATGTCACTATCTACATTACATGAATTTATTTTGCAGAATCCATTAGAGTTTGAGAAGCTTGCTACATATTCATTTTACTCTGATGTCCATAGACTTGAGAAAATGGTAATTAAAAAGAATGGAGAAAGTTATCATGAGGTGTGAAGTTAAATTATAATGTAAACCAATAATTCAACATAAATAAAAATAAAAGTTCACCTCTACTTTATATACTTATACAAAAATAAGCTGAAGAAATGGATTTTTAATCCTGGCCTTTATGAATTAAAAGTAAATGACTTCAAGTTAGGAACCTGTGTCAAAACATGAGTTACAACTAAAATCACAAATCACATTTCCATTGTTCTCATTAAAAGTCACTTTGCTTAAGGAAATTTCAGATGTATATTATTTCTTTCTTTCCCATTAAGGGTAATAGTATCTATTAAATGATTTTAGATGTTTCAAAAATGTAAGTCCTTTTAAAAAGACTCTTCTTTTTATATAGAAGAGCTTTTAAAGTTGAACCTAAAAGAAAAACATCGCGACAAAGATCTGAAATGTAAATGTGGTGTTTTTAAATGTATTTGATGATTTAAGAAAAGAACATATATTAAAAGTCCCAAGAGAAATCCATGTAATGAACAACTCATGTATCCAAATGTCCTCTTTTACACACACACACACACACAAGTAATGTTCTTGTGTTAAACAACAATTACGAAAACTTCTTTCTCAGTATGCCAGAAAAAAAACAAGTGGTATTACCTAAATTTTCACAGCATTTTAAAAATTGTGGTGAGATTCAGGTACATCATAGAGTTTTAAAAGAGATCAGGTTAAGGGGGTATCAATAATTCCCAGCTGGAAAAAGTCTTAAAAATTATCTAAAACCCTTTATTTTTGTACAGGTATTATGTTCATACACAGGAGTATATAAGCATTCGTGGTAATATCCTTTGCCACTCATGGAATATTACAACTTTCTTTATGACTGTCTCTTTCATAATAAAAAAGATCACTCATGGCCCAATGTGTTCTTAGAGTTAATACTGGTCATGGAACATGGATAAATGAAATTCAGAGTTAATACCAAAGCTTTATGTTAAACAAGGTTTCTGTTCTGTAACTGTCCAAAAGAGAGAATACTGAAGGACTTGGATTCTGCTTGCTTTCTGTAACACTTTAATTTACATTTCTAGGATTAAGGAAATTGGTGTAGGGGGTTGAATCTTGGCTTTAAACTAGAATAATCTTATGGGTAAAATTATAATAGGTCTAATTTTAGTACTTACACAAAAGAAACTATACACTCAGCAGAGAAAACACATATCTGAGCCTTAGTAAGCCACACCAATAGATAATTAGATATGATTTTGAAAATTAATGGGTTACAATCCCGTCTTTTGTAAGTAGGTCACCTAAGATGAAAATCTGACTTCCTTCCTGTTCATTGTAACAGTAAACTTTCGCTCCCCTAGATCCCAGAAGGCAACAAAATGATTCAACCTTACTAAAATTTCACCTCCAGTAATCCATTATATCTTAACTTACACATTAAGATTTTAAAACCTCCATCTGGTGAACATAACTTGACCTCTTTTGATTTATAGGCAACCTGTTTTCACAGGTAAGCGAAATTATTTTTCCTTTGACCACCTGGCGAAGGTGGGAACTGCTGAGGCAAGTCTGCTCTCTAGTGAGCTATTACTGCACTACCAACATGCCATTACCAGGGAGGAATCAGGGTGATTTAATGCCTAGGAAATTAGAGCTTAAGATACTCTTGGAAACTAGAGGCCCACTAAATGTCTCCTTATCCCTAATCAATTGTGTGATCTGAAACAATAGATCCACCAGCAGTGGAGGATTCATTCTCCTTGCCTGATTTGGAGAAATTGGTGGTGCTCATGATTAAGTGAGGAGTCTACTAAGTCAGAAACATCTCAATTATGCAAAGGTTTCAACAGATGAAATTAGAGGCCAGGGTTTCTCAGAGTGTGGCCTGCAAATGATTTCCATGCATATCATCTATTTTTAGGGTACAGGGGCATCTGTTGCATAAGACAGCTTTGTGGATCCCACCCTCTGTTTTCCCTATCACTAAAATTTCTGAAAGTTATTTTATAAACATTTTCTATTTTATTAACATCTTTCTATTTTATAAATACCTCCTTCTATTCTAGTTTCTCTATAAGATCAAATGCTCCAATTACATAAGAACATATAAGGGGAACAATAGGGATACTCAGGAAACTGGTATTTCTTTCCATTTTCATCTGTGCATGCTATTTTAATATAATGAGAGAGTATATACTTTTGTTAAATGAGTAGTGGCATTTTTTGATGTTAGCAGAACCCTGTGGTCCTGGAAAGTGGTGATGTTTAAGATATACTCCCATCCTTTTCTTTTCCTCCAAAATATTCCCATCCTTCTGTGTTTCCAGAAATGGCTAACAGCCAGGAAGCGATTGGACTACCATATTCCCACCTCCATCCTTCTTCAATACCTCAGACTCATCTCCACCTTTGGCATTAGTTACTCCCTTCAAACTTGTAACTCTCTTGGCTACTTGTTGCTGTAAGATCCTGGGCCCTTTCTCACATACTTTTCTCCCTTGGTTATATTTATTTTTGGAGATTTTCTTATTAATACATGTTCTCCTTATCAGAACAATATAAGTGAAGCCACTTAATTCTCCAGTGCATTTCATCTTTCACAATAGCATCCATGTTGATGATAATGCTTACAAGTCACGAGAGCAAGCAGTACATTGCTTTTGCATGTGTTGCTTCGTTATGCTTTTAATTGTGGAGTAGACAGACTTGCATTTTTCAGAAGGCTATTTTGACAACAGTATGAAAGATGGTTTGAAGAGATGAGGCAATATCTGAGAAACCAAGTACAAAGTTATTTAAATTTCTAAACTCAAACAATGATGGTACCATGAAAGGGCAGAGAGCCTTCAGAGGAATTTAGGAGTTAGAAACTCCAGGATTTCATCAACCACTGGATGTGGGAAAGAGAAAACTATATGGCCAAGAAAGACTAAGGATCATATCTTCAGAGTCACTGAGGTGCAGAATGCAGGAAGAATATCAAGTTTAGTGGAACTGATTTATTTTTAAATGTGTCTACACTGAAATTTTTAAAAATGATTCTATGTGACTTCTAAATATAGTGCATGATAGACCAACATTTGCAATGAAATATGAGCAAGCAATTCAGAATAATAGAGACATTAGAACATGATAAACAAAAGTTGATAAAAGAAGCAAAGTTGATAAACAAAAATGCATACTTCAGATGGTACAGCATTCACTTGCCTCATATTTAGTTCTGAGACTTCTGTCAGCCAATGCAAAGAAGGAAAAAAATAGCTTCTGAGGACAGTTTATTTTCTCAAAAGAATGAAATCTAGCCAGGAAGGTAAGCATTGAATGACTGAGCAGTGGAAGCTCTAAACTAATTTACACAGAATATTAGTTTTAAAAATAAAGATTCTTTGTTTCAATTTAATAGTTTAACATGCTGGCAAATTAAAATTACCATGAGGATTGGCTAGATGGAAGCCAGAATTCCTGTGTTATGACAGAAAAAAAGACATTGGAAAGGAATATTTCTGAGAGCTGTACTTATTTTTAAATTTGACTTTACCAATTTCTGTTGAAGCAGATGATTTTTAACACTTAAAAAAATCTAAGTTTCTATCTGATAATATATTTTTGACCCAGAAAACTGCTTACCAAACATTTAGACTATAACCTACTCAAATAAAAAGGGAACCAGAACTTCAGATTTTGTTTTTTAATTATTTTATGATTCCTGTTACTTTTAAGAATTACAAAAATGTAAAATGTGGGTTTAATCAAATTTTGGCTTGGATCATGGGCAGAAGGCCATTTTAGCAGGTAGATTAATCATTTTAAAACTCAAAAGTTTTATGAACCTCACTGTAGCCTATTATACTAAAAGGATTAAATATACCTGTCTTTTGGAGGAATAAAAACCTTGGCTTTTATTGACAAAATGTAGTGGAATGGAAAAATTGACAGGGTGCAGGTAAATCGTTTTAACTTTTTGTGACACATTGTTCTATAGATTACATTTTCTTCCATGCAACCAGAGTTTTTAAAAGAAAATCTGAATCTTTACTTAAAAAAATTAATGGGAGTAGAAAGGGAGAAAAAAAGAAAAATGAACTGTTCTGTATTATACACATGCTCTGTGCCAGACAGGGAACTACACGATTGTTGGGGTTCTAAATGAGGGTGTCTAAGTTTTTATGTTTTCTGATATGTATAGATGAGGAACCCAAGTTCAACGAGCTTCAGTTCACTCTAGATTCAACTTTAGCATGTCAAGAGTTGGGACTGAAACTCAGATTCCTGAATTCCAAACCAGTGTTAAAAGAAAAATAACCTCTTTTTAAAGATTTTTGCGTTCCAAAAATAGCAAGAATGAGGATTGCGTAAGAAAGACAAAAACTTACCAATGTGCAAGCATACCGAAAAATTCACCAGCATTAATGTATAATCTTATTTTAAAGATATGAAAATGATAAGATGAGTTAAAAATAAAACCAGAGAAACATACTAATGAAGGTACTGATTTGCCATAAATTTCCTGAGTGCAAATCACCCTTTTGGGCCAAAAGAAGATAGCTTGAAAAGTCACGACAACAATCCTGAACTCAGTTTTGACAGGCAGGCAGGCACTTAAACCACTAAGTCAAACTCCCGGCCCTATTTTTTTGAGGCAGGGTTGCACTATGTAGTTCAGGCCGGCCTTGCTCATGTTGTAGCCCAAGCCGGCCTCAAACTCACAACTCTCCACCTACCTCAGCCAGAGTGCTGGGATTAAAGGCATGTGCCATCATGCCCAGCTAAAATTAACCTTTCTTAAAATTCTTTTAACCTGAGAATTGATAATCAAATGCAGATTTAGAGCATGGAGTTTGCAGTGAGCTGCGTATGACTTTATACCCTAGTCCCACCCACCCTGCTTAACTTACACACATCTGTAACCTGAGAGTAAGACAAATGCCTGCACCTTGCTGTAGTTATCAAGTAAGATGGAATAGTACAATGGGTAGCAAAGTGCTCGGCCCACATTAATTGATTTCTCAAAAGTAGTGTAGTGCTAGTAGCACTGGTAGAAACATTAGCATCAGTTTGTGAGATCCAAATGGGAAAGTCAAAAATAGCTCTCATTTGACTCTAGAATAAAAATCACTGCACTGTATTGCAAATTAGACTTTCTTATATTTTCTTTCTTATCTCCAATCCTTTCCTCCTCTTTATCTTTGCCTACTCCTTCATATTTTCTCTAGAATGCACAAATATATATATATATTACATAATATAGCTTTATGTATATAATTATGAATACATGATATAAATTACATATAATCTTCGATTTATATTGAAGTCTTGCATCGCCACGTAGTGCTAATTTACTTTGACTCATTTTTGATTAGTTGTTAATGTCTTCGATGACAGGTACTGAAATTATCATACTCTTCTGCAGAACTGTATAGTTATACTTGCTATCTCATGTACTTGAACAGAAAATTAATTTCTTTCCTTTGAATTAAAGATAAATTCAAACTTACTTTAAAAAAATCATAGCATGATCTGAAAACAAAGCAGACTAACGGTAGTGCTTAAGTACCAAAACCTTTACTTATCTTGCACCTGTTTTCTCCCACCTTTCTACTCTATTTCATCTCTTTTGTTGTTGTTGTCCTTGAGACAGGTTTCACTATGCAGTTCAGGCTGATCTTAAGCTCACTTTGTAGCCCAGGCTTGCCCCAAATTTGCAGAGATCCTCCTGCCTCACTCTCCAAAGTGCTGGGATAACAGGTGTGTGTCGCCACTCCCAGCATTTACTCTATTTCATCTTGCTTCCCATTCTCTGCCCCATTTCAAGATCTACCCCACACCCATTTTATGTAATTGAATGTATGATTTCATGCTTGCCAGGCAGGTGCTGTTTTGCTGAGCTATAATCCCGACCCACCCAGACCCATTTTAATTGCATGTGTGAGGTATTTTAGCTTTTGAGAAAAGGTTGCTTTATTTGAAACTCAAATCATAAAAGAGATATAAGAAAAATTCAAAAAATGATATAAGAAAATCTCAGAAAAGAGATATAAAATGGCTCAGAAATTAAGTTAGCAGTCATTCAGTTATCAAGAAATGGAGTACCAATTAAATTCTTTAATAGCTAAGAATGATTTCACACTTATGTATTATTTTCCTCTTAGTTATTTTTTAAAACACTAACGATGCACACTGAAGATTCCATCTGTGTTTTGAAAGCTATTGGGTGATTTAGATTAATGATATGATCTGCTGATGCTTTCTCCACACTCAGGGAGTGAGTCAGGTAGGAAGCTGAATGCTCCATTCAAGGGCCTGAGTCATTGATTAAGGAGGTAATCAAAGACCAGATGTAAACAAGTTAGAATTCAATTAAATCAACAGAAGAAACCAACAACTCTTGACATGGTACTGACATTGTAGTTGTAACTTCTTGAAGCACTTTTTAAAAATATGTTATAGGTGTCTCAGGTCAGGATGAATTAATTTCATAACCCAGTGTTAAAATAAATGAAAATAAAAAGAAACAAGCAAAAAACAACAAAAAATAATTTTAATACCTCATTTTTAACTTTTTACAATACATTTATTTTATGAAATGCTTGCTGCTCCTGTATTAAATCCAGGAGAAAACCGCTAAAATCTTTGCACAATAAATATCATTCAGAGTCAGATGCACCACATTCTCAGTTTATGCAGGGAACTGTAGAGATTACTAGCATCTTCCTATTTTAAATTATTTCTAAGATATACTGAGAAATACATTAATCTGAACAAAAATAAGACTTCAAAATTCAAAAGTATATGTTATACTTGGTTGAGTTAACAGATGAATCTAATTATTTAATGTTGTCTGCATATTAATTTGAAAACATGTCTAACTTCTAGAAGTAATGTAACTGTTTTATGTTTACAATTTTGGAAACAGAGAAAAGAAAAATATCTAGGACTGTATCACCCTAAATTAGGAGTTATTACCATGGCCATATTTTGTTAGTTTCCTTTTGTTTGATAATTGAGATCATGAGCATACTCAAAATTTATATTGGACATAAATACTTTTATTTAGTTTTAATTCTACTTTTTCACCTTTTAAGAAGTATATTTCTTTCTTACTACCTATTCTTCATAAGCATCAGTGGCTGATTACAGCATAAATAGAATTGATACACTGATATATATGACATCCTATTAAGATTAGCACTCAGAATTACACTCAGGACACAAACTAGTGAAATAAATGTTAACTCCTGCTTCCCAAGGAGAATCTTTGCACTAAATAGCATTGCTAATATTCACTATCAGATTAAGAGATCTGGCAACCACTCTTCGGATAACATCAAATTACTTGCACCTCTTCTTTTAAAAATTCATCACACACTCTCATTCCCCTTCTTCTGAGAAACGTTACTGCAGGTAGCTTTCTACTTTGTTAGACTAAAGCAAAGCATTCAAGACCTCCCTAAATTACATAGTTAGCTACCTAATCTGCGCCTTCCAGCTCTCTCCAGGAGGAAAAGCTTCAGCACTGATTCTCTCCCCTAAAGTGTGACCACCTTAAGAATTTCCTGTGGCTCCTCCCTTATGAGAAACAGTGTGTTGGCTCATATGAATGGGGAACAGAATGAACAGAGGACACTGTTTTGATGCATCGAATTCCAACTGCTAGTGCTAAACTGTACTATTTAGATACAGGTACTTAAAGAAGGTTTTCCTCTGTAAAAAAGATCATTCTTAATAGGATAAAAAATCCCTGAAAACACTTTTTTTACACATAGTGACTAAAAAATATAGAATGTATAAATGAAATAAATACACAGCTTATCACAGATATGATGAGTTTTCGGGCTTCTTGGGGGTAATTCCTGAATCTGAAACAAAAAGGTTGTGTCTAATCAAAATTCCATAGCATATTCCATTTTGCAGGGTGCCATGTGTAAGGCCAGCTTTAGGCTACACCAGTTCTTGGGTGAGAGTTGTCAGGGAAGCAGCTCTATTCTCAGAGATTTTCTCTCCCCAGTCAGGCACTAGTGCCCTCCTTTCCTCTTTTGAAATCCCCAGGTCAAAACTGAAATGCGAATGTCTGATGACAGTTTAAAGTGTTACACCTCCCAGGGGGAAGAGAATTTGAATAGGCATGAAGCTTTAAGCTACTAGGTAGAGTTTTGATAGAGAAATCCCAAGTATCAAGAGAGCTCTTTTTATAACACAAGTCGGTTCAGGAGGGTTTGGGGTGCATTAAGGGCTTCCCAGAATGAGAGACATAGTCTTCTCTCCAGTCCAGCATGCTGGTTGGTGACATTTTTTTTAGATGGAAAGGGGGTCTCATTGATAACTTAAAATTCCCTTTTCTAGAGGCAGATTCAATGTATTTTATTTGTCCTTTTTTTTTTAACCCACAGATTAGTATATGGGATTGACATAATAAACATTACTAATTTTAGAAGCCAGATTTTACCATGAATGTATTTACTACCCAAATTTTGGGCAAGTTAGTTAGATTTTTGAGCCTCAGTTTCATTTTATGTCATATTTTTTTTCTCGGTTCATTTTTTTATTTTGTTTTAATAAAATATAAATAATTTGTGTCTTTTGTGTACATAAAATTTCCTTGCATACTGCCTGGTACTAAACAGGCACTCAGTAAATGGTCTACTTTTATTCTTGGTTATATACTTTTAAGGAGTTTATGGTTTTTAAAGCAAGGATATTTAAAAGTAATGTCTATTAATATTTTTAGCTCCTGTATCTATATATATGTATCTTGGCATGAAGATTCATTTAATGATGACGATATTCTACAAATCTGAACACAAAAATCCTTTAAATGATTACTGCACCATTTTCTTTATTAACTCTCATCTCTGTGTCCATTTGAGTAATCTAAGATGTCTGTGTCCACATTAATGATTATAACACTCCCACAGTGTTTGAGAGAGATAATAACAGTCTATAGTAGCTAACATTTATATGAAGGATAGAATCAGGATTTATCTGAGCAGATTTTATCTTAAATATTTAAAGACTAAGCCATAACCATTAATTTTAGTGTGAATCAAGAGACTGCATTTTAGCATGCGACTTCAAAAATTATCACTAAGTACCATACGACGCTGAAGGGAAAACAATATATTAAAAATCATGATTATTTTTTCACTTCAAGGAACTAGTCCAGAAAGTATTGTGTGACACTTTCAATGATCTGCATTATTAGTCTTTTCTTAACTCTTCTTAACTCTCCAAATAGATTTTTAACATCAATGTAACCTCTAAGTTAGACTGGAAGCTGGTAATATTGCATCAACTAGCATAATAATTCCATTCTTGACAATGCATCATAATCATGTGACAGGAGGGCCATTTAAACACACAGATTCCTGGCCACCATTCCAGACTATAAATTGTAATCTGCAAAGTGGGAAAATTTTATCTTTATTAAACAAGCAGAAACTTCACAGGTAATTTTTTTAGTGGCAAGATTTGTAAACTTTATTGTAGAATACGTTTGGTTACATTAGGGCTAAAACGAATGAGCAGCTCTTTCATTACTTTTGCACAGATAAACAAGATGATTAGAAAAGGACAAGGAAATCCGTATTTGTGCAACATTTACTATGAGTCCCTCAAAAACTGCTAGACATTTTGCCCATTTAAATATTACTATAAATTGTACCATTGTATCTATTTTATAGTTGGAAAACCTGGTTTGTGAAGATTAAATGACTTTATCATTATGACATTTATGAATTTTATCAGTGGTTAAACTTATATATGACCTCAGGTCTATCTCAAAGTTGCTAATTTTTTTTTTCCACTGGACCACTTTTCCACATACAAGTGATGCGCATTCTGGGGTTAGATCTTGTTCAAATAATTTATCAGCCTCTTCTTTATTAATTGCTTTTTCTCTTTGTGCAGAATATAAAGCCTGAAAACAATGATTCATGCTACTATTCTAACATGAAAACTTTACATTGTGTGGAAGGCACTGAAGAAATGGCAGAGAGTGATATAAAGAGAAAGAAGAGAAAGGCCCTGTCTTTAGGTTTTCTATAATGTGGTTGGGATTATAACAAATCTGTTAGGGAAGAACAAAATAGTACACCCGCTACAATAAGTAAGGAAAAATACTACATCCAAGGCCAAAAATTTCTTATAACTCACCTAATTTACAATTAATTGGATTTGTTATTATTAAGAATACATATTCTTTTACATGTCATTAAGCAAGAAAATAATAGTAAATTTAGCAGCCGACCATTATGCTAGTCTTGCAAAAGCAAGAGTAGGTCCTTCCAGCTCTTTGTTGCTTTGAAATTTCTTTTACTGATTCTCAGGGGTTCATTTGCCCACGCTTTAGTCAGCTTTCAGCTGAGTGGCGTGGCATGTGATAGCAATCCTTTTACAAACACCTCAATAATAAAACGAGTCAGCTTCATCTATTTGTGAGTATTTTCCTTTCTTGAGTCCCATAATGTATTTGCTGCTCTGAAATATTTGCTCCACTGATAAGAAAGTCGGGGCCTTCTGCTCTCTTTCTGTGCCTTCTATATGTGTAATAACTTGTGTTTCCATAAAGAAGCAGAGTATACTTTTTTAAAAGGTATTTTAAATGTCAATCAACCTTAACTTGGTTAGTGTCAACGAGGCAGATAACCAAATTGAAAGGAAGAAGTAGAGTTATGAGCATGTTCACACACGCCTAGGTGAGACCAGGACCTACTGCCAGTGGTCAGCAGCTCTAAAAATCAAAACACACACACACACACACACACACACACACACACACACACAAACAGTTCATTGTGAGGTATGTCTGGTCTGGATTTTAGAATTATTAGGAGGTAAAAAAAATCACCCATTGAAAATCAATTTAAAATGGTCATTAAGCATACTAAGAACCATTTAATGTGATAGTAGGGGAAAGCAACATGGGCTGGGGAGTTAATTTTGAGTTCTTCAGGGACGGTTAGGTTAAGTGAGTGTGGAGAGGAAGAGAGAGAATTCCAGGTGAACAGGATCGCAAGCTTAAAAGGTGCATGGAGAGAAAGGGAAGCACCATTTGACAGGCAATCAACAGACACAAGAAAGCATGACATTTAAAACATTCCTATATATTAGTATTTAGATGCTCTCACTGTTTTGCAGTCATTTGATATTTTCTACTGCCTGCATAATAAAGGACAAAATCTTTAGAACAGAATCGAATACCTTTCTTAGATTGCCTCAACCTACCATTTCCATTTTCTCTCCTGCTTAGCCAGTGCTTTGTGCGTCAATATCACATTTCTCCCTCCATCCGCTGCTTGGAGTGCTCTTTTTTCCTGATCATAGGCCCCTTTTATTTGAATGCACCAACCTCCTTCAGTGCACAATTATGGCATGAATGGGCATTTCATGACCAGTAATCCCTTCTGTAAGACAACTACACAAAAATCACCTGGTGGCTTATGCGTCCAGAGTCATTTGCAAAAGCAGGTGGCATTTTGCTTTTTGTGACTGCCCATTAGATTCGTGGTCAGCCTTAAGAAGAGCCTCCCTATAACTGATTGCTTCATGCAAAAAGAGGGAGCAGAGCCATTAAAGGCTACCAGTGTGACACAGGTGTTGAATTACTTTTCTCAGTGTGTTTTATTCCATGCTTTTCCACTACAGAGAAAGACAACTAGATGGTTAGCTTGAGTGTGCACTGTGCATGTTTATGTGCTATTATTCATGAGGTTAAACACAATCTCAGCCAAGTCATGGTTTGTCTCACTTTAGTGAAGCATTTCTTTGAAAAATTTCAGGAACTGTAATTGCATTTTAAAGATACATAATAAATTGCTATTAGGCTTCGGTTAGGAGGTTTGCTGAGGTGTGAACTGACCATTTTGTTCCTTTTTTTCTTATCAATACGTTGTGCTTCAAGCCCCTGTCTTCAGGGGACAAAAAGATGTGCTTGAATATCAAAGGCTGTAGGTTTATTACTATACATTATGAATAATTTAATGCAGTAACAAAATAACACACTGATAAAAGCTAACAAGTAATATTCTATTCATAGCTGACTGGATAATCAAAGCCATTGTAGGTGCTTTTTCTAATACTAATTTAAAATTTGCATTATGGCTTTTTGCCTTCCCACAAGATAACCACCTACCTGATGAGATATACTGCACACCCTCTGGAGTCCTTTACAATTGGGTTCAAAAGTACATTTTCACTATATGCCACAGAAAGAAAATAATTCATGGATAAAGAGAAATTTTGCCCTCACTGTTTTACTTTTTCCTTATTCGATCGTCTAGTATCTAAAATTCCACTATCAGTTTTCTGTAAAGTTCCACAATGATTGTATTGATCTGGGTAGGGAGGCGTATTATGTCATGAGGTCATAAACAAAATATAATGAGAATGTTGAGATTTGGTAATCTTAAAGTAAATATCATAAAACTGTTTAGTGACACATGGTTGTCTGAAAACACCTTGATTATAGTTTTCACTGATGCATAGGTTAAATCCCATTTTCTATCTTTCTTCATGAAGTCTCCTACTATGAGAATTGGATGGCTTTCCAACTATTTTTATGTTTTGATTTTACTTTAGAGAGGAGCTCCACATTTACAACCTTTAGCAACAGGACAAACTCCTGTGGAGAAAACTGGGCCAGTCTTTGTGATGGTTGAATGCGTTCTTTGAATCACTTGTTCTCACTTTTCTTTTTACATATGAGAATTCTGTCCTACAGTAAAAGAGAAAGAAAAAGTCGATGGTCACCTTTTGTTTGTAGAGTGATTTAGATACTTGGCAAGACATATTCCATTTTTGTTAATGACTTGGATAACATTCAGTGCATTAATCGTAAGAAACTGAATTAAGAATGAGGTGGGGGGGATCATTCTATATTTTCTTTCTCAGTCAGAGCACGTGCTTGACAGAATCACTGAGCTCAAATTTCCAATCACAAAAAGCAAGGGAGACACACTAAGTTTTCTGAGGGAAACTTTGTAGGCCATATGAATGGAGATTAGGGAGCATTTTTTCTAAGATCAGGGTGTGGGTGCAAATTGCTCCTATCCTGTCTTTGCAGGTTCTGCATGCCTCACCTCCAGTTGAAAAATTACTAGTAGGCTTTAGTGAGCCCAGGCCTTTTTTCTGACAGCCATACATTCTTATCTGAAGCTTTAAATCTGTATGTCAGTCAGTGACAGCATCATAGAACTATGCCATCTTTTAAGTAATCAAAGCAGAGGATCTCCGAAATCAGGTGATAAAATATACAGGAATGAGATTGATTTCATTCCGTTTCTCTTAGAGCAGCAGAATCATGTAAGACTGCAGAAAATGAAAACCCGAGCCTTTTCTGAAATGGTTTGAGTTGGGAGATACGCATTTTCATTTAAATGTAGGACATTAGTACAAAATATTTGAAGATAGTTAATAGAACATACATTTGCCTTTTGCCTATAGAAGAATACATTTGGGTTCTATTCAATGTGTGATCCAACAGACCAGCAAAAAACGTAATTACAATTGCCATTTTTCATTGTTCTGAAGAAAAGCTTCAAGTTAAAATTTATACTTGAATGTAAGTATTTAAACTCTTTGGATCAGTTTTCATTGACAATGAAATTTAAAGCTTATTTGTAAATTATCAAATTCAAATACAACAGAGGATAAAATACTTTTAACTCTATTTAATTTTTGAAGTAAGAAATTATAGTTTATTCAATGAGTAGTTATTGGGCATCTACTTTGTGCAAATCCTCAACTTAGTCCCAGAGGATAAAATTAAAAGGAAGAAGATGGTATCTTCAAGCCTAGGAATTTATGATCTAATAAAACTCCTAATGTCTTTGTGCTATTTTCAATTTTATTTTGTATTTTTTTAAAAATCCATTAAAATAGCAGACGCTACATTCTGTAAATTATGTATGACTAAAAGTGTCGTCTGCTGACTGTGGATATGAAAGAGAAGTGACATTTATTTAACACCTACTGCATGTCAGTCACTATGTCAAATACTTTACAAGAATAATCTCATTTTTAAAAAGAAATTCTTTAAAAACAATTTCAAGCTTGTAGAAAAATTGAAAACACAGTACAAGAACACTGAGAAAGCTCATATGAATTTTGTTTGCTTTGTTGCTCTTTGAGTAAAAAGCTCAAATCGAGAACTCTAACTTGAAACAGTTTTTTAACCTTTTCCTGAGTTTCATGACTTTCACATTTTTGAAAGTTACAGAGCAAATATTTTGTACAATGTTCATTAAATTGACTTTTCCTAAATTTTCTCATAATTACATTCAAATTACACATTTTGGGCGAAACTTCACAAAAGTAATGTGATACACTCTGATTGCATTCTAATGGTGGGACACCACATGCATTTGTGCCATTCCTGATAACCCTATTTTAAATAAACCTTGCTAATTGGTAATGATAACTGGAATCTAATTTTTTACCAAAACAAATATTGAATATACTACTAATGTGCAAGATAAAATTATAGCTTTCCTACCCCACAAACTGCTCTAATAATTTGCATAAATCACCGTTTTCTGTTTGTGTATTTTAATAGGCAGTAATTTATATATATATATCACTATAAAATTTTTTCTCTTTTGATTTAGTTGAACTTGTATTTGCCTAAGACATTTGTTCGAAGTCGCATGGGGAACAAGGATGTAAAAAGAGATCTTTTTGACACCAAATCCCATATTTTATTATACAGCATATTGAGTTCTGAGGTATACTGGTACATAAAAATATTTATATCAGGTAGTTAAACCCAGCATCTTTAATACTATGAGTGAAGCAGAATTTGTTAAGGTAACCAATACAATTATACAGGAATTTTAAACTGCAGAAATAATAATAATTTTGTGAGGAAAGCCTTTTCTTGACATTTGTATCATGATAATAACTGTTTTTAAAATATATGAATATTTGCTGATCCATCTGGATGGATTTGTATTCTTTCAACTTTATATTATTTGTGTCAGATAATAAAAAATTTGGTAAGTTGTACTGGTATGGAAACCTATCTTGGGTAAATACTAAACAGTCTCTGAGTCTTATTACTAATCTGTCATAGCTATGAATTCTGAGATTTTATTAATATCTTTTTGCCTCACTTTTCTTTTCTGCAAAGTCAAGAAAATAATCTTTCTTGATTTTACACATATTATTACGAAAATTGGTACAGCGTTCAATATATGAACAGATGGGAAGTAGTTACATTTCCTGTTTCCTGTCTTCTTCTTCATTTTTCTCCTGCTCTTCTTCAACATATCCCTCAGTGTCCCATGAAAAATTGTGGCATCCCACTTAGCATATAAGGCTTATTACCTATCAAATGGAAAGATAAACCAGCTTTTTCTCTGAAGGTTCTAGAAATCTGTATTAAGTACTCCCGAAACTTCAATCTAAAATTCTTTAATTCATGCCTTTCTCTTTTTCATAACACGACTTTTTTTTTTTTCTGAAGGAAAAACCCAGGGCTGCTTTATGCTAGGCAAGTGCACCACCAGTGAGGTACAGTCCTAGTCCCATAAAATGGCTCTTAACATCTCTTCAGAATATCAGGGCATGAGAGAGAGGAAGCTGTTGGGTTGTCTGAAAAAGACAGTAGCCTTGATTCCTGTCAGAGGGCTTAGAGTAGTCATATACAAGCTCAGTATACAAGTTACAACTTCATTTAGTAAAATTTACCACGTGTAACTCACTAGATCTTTATTTTCCCTCCAGTCGTTGTCACTTTGTTCTACTTCGTCACACTATGCTCTTTTCCCTGGAATGAGTTTCAGGTTTTGGAAAGACTCTGTTATTCACCCAAAGGCACCTATGTTTATATTTCCTTTAGCAGGAGATAGAAATGAACTATAAAATGTCCTTGGATAACACAAAAGTACAAGAATTTTAGACCAAGGCTTATTGAAAGAATGTGGTTATGTTTTCTGAGAGTGGACTCATGAAAAGAGGGGTTCATATGTATGCTGTAAGTGAGCATAGAGGTTACCTCTCAGTGAAAGAAGTCTTTCATACAGGTGCTCTTGAATATGGACACATCCATCAGGGTGTCACTTGCTCAAACACACAGAAGTCCTCTCCCCTCTTCCCTCTCCCCTTTTCCCTCTTCCCTCCCTGCCCCTCTCCTCCCTTCTGCTCTCCTCCTCCTCCTCTCCTTCCTCCCTCTGCTTTCCTCCCCTCCTCTACCTTCCCCTCCCTTCTCCTCTCTTCTCTTCTCTTCTCTTCTCTTCTCTTCTCTTCTCTTCTCTTCTCTTCTCTTCTCTTCTCTTCTCTCTTTCTCTCTCCTTGTCTTTCTTCATTAATTTACTGAATCATTCACCCAATATCAAGCACTATAATTAAAGTCACTGTGGCAGGAGTTGAGAAAAGAAATGCAGACATCAGTACCACAGTTTCTGCTTTGAAGAAACCTATACAGTGTAGTAGGGGGAACATCGTATGGAGTGAAATAATGTTTTTTTTTTTTTTTTCTTCAAAAGCTATCTTGGCCTATTCTCTTCCACATGGACAAAATCGAGTCACAAAATTTATACATTTTCTTTAAAAGTATGTCAATTTTTAAATTAATAGAATAACCTCCTTTCAAATGTTACAAAATATAACTACTCTTGGAGAACACCACCATTGTTTGCATTCTCACTACCTCGAAAAAAAAGAAAATTCTTATTACCTGACTACAGTATAATCTAAGGAAGTAAAGTGCCTCATTTTGTTTTGTTACTCTGAACTTTTCTTTAAAAACTCATTTCATTTGCTGAGTTCATTATGACATAGCAGATACTACTGCTTAAAATAATAGATATTTTTGCTTGTTATAATTACTATATTTGCATTAGAAAAAAGTATTATGCAGACTCTTACTTTAAATTAATAAAAGTATATGATGTCTATTTCTCTCAGGTTCAAATTCATGAATTTTTTTTATTTAGAAAAATGCTGCTTATTTGAAGTAGCTTGGTATAATGAATAGTTAAGTTGGTAGAATCTGGTATCAGAAGCCATACTTAAATGTAAGAACTTCGTTTCAGTAAGTTCTGGAAATGTGGGCAGATTCAGTTAGTGCTACTGTGAAGATATCATAAGAGTGGTGTACGTAAATGAATTGGCTAATCCTTGAGTTGAGGAAGGGATAAATTAATACATGATATGTAGTACTAGTGAAAAAGTCTTGTTTTGTTTTAAATGTGCATTTGGAGGATCCATTAAGAATCATTGGATTATTGGAGCACTGTTTTGTTTTGTTTTATTTTTTTGTGTGTGTGTTTTGTTTTTAAGGGAATCCATTTGGGATTTAAGACAATGCTTCAATCATTAAAAATATAACCTAATGCTTTAAAATCTTTTTCGAGAAAAAAGATGAGAGAATTGAATTGAGAGAGAAATCCTTCCTATGTTGAATCTATCCATCTCATTTGAATCATGACCTTGTTAACTGGCTGTGAGAACATAATAAGACATACATTTTGGTCTTGGCCTTGATTTCAAGTGTCTGCTTCAAATTTGGGTTAGTTTTCAACGTTCTCAACTGCACTGAAATGAAGAGGCTTTTGTAATAGCACCAGTATGCATCCTGCTTGAAAATGAAACTCTCATAGCAGTTTTGGACAAAAGCATTGTGGGACACTTTTCTCTATTTTCTCCTTCTGGGTTTTATTGAGGGTTCCAGAGACACGCTTAGCCAGCATTTTACAAATCTTTTTGACCAATGAACATCTCATGGCCTGTGTTCACTGTCAAAGGACAGATTCCAATTCATGAGAGGGCCCTGGAGGTGTAAAACTAAAATTGGTTTGTTCAGGAAGTTTCCAGGGAATGTTTAAATCTTCCTTACATCATATTTAGGCATTAAGCAGAGGTCATAAATTAGAGGATTATAGCCAGATCTAGCCTGTAGATGTTTTCTGTTGGAATCATGTTATGTTTTAACATAGTTTTAATTATTTGCTTACATTTTAAAACAAAGAAAATACAAAAATATGGGTTTCTGTCTTTCTTAAAAAACCAGAAATCACCACACTGGATCAATGTCCTTGTAGTTGAGGAGTGATTAGAGACCAACTGTAGAGTGGTTGAGAATGTGGATAATGAATTTATTTTTGTGTTCTGTCCCTTTTAATCATGTTCCTTAGGCAGGTTACTTACCTTCCCTATGCCTCAGTTTCCTTGATGTTGAAATGAGAGTGACAATTGTACTTCCTTATTCAAGTTTTGGTGGAGAAGAGTTAATGTCTGTCAACTGCACAAAAGACTATCTGGCCCTTAATAAGTAGTGTATGTAATTGTCCTTGAATGCTTTAGTTGGGCTATGGGCTTCCTACTTTGCCCTTGCATGCATCTGCTTCATTTCTTCAAGTATTTTGTAACTTGCCTGCCACTTACCAATGTTTGAATTTTTAATTATTAACCATCATTATTTTTCTCTAAGTAAAATGATAGACTTCACAACCTACAATGAATGAATAATTCAAAAGTTAATAAACAAACAAAAAAAAAGCAACATTCTACAAATTGTTAAAGTACCTAACTTAACATTTTGTGAGCCGGATACAAGATTTTATGATTAATTTTTCTGCCAAAGACAACCTGATTAAACAATACGAGTGTAATTTCTCTGTAAGAAAGAGTAGTTCATTAGTGAAAAAACTAACTTTTGTTTACCATTTTGCTATTTTAAAATTTAGCTGTAAAAGGCTGAGAGTAGAATAAATATATCTGTCAATTTCTAAAAAAACTTGGAACATAGTGGAAAAGGATGTAAAATTGATTTTCCTATAAGATCTCAATCACTTGAATTAAAAATCATTACAAGTGATTAAGATGAATAACCATAACACATTGGCTTTCCAGCATTTTACATCCATAGATTTCTTTTCACTAGCATCAGTAGCATAAATAGAACTAAGGAGTTCTCACACTGCGACTATTTTTCTGAACAGGCTCCTGATCCCACTGACTCTGCTTTAAAATAAAAATTTCTGGATTATGCTATAATATGAGTGGTGTGAGCACCAATTAAATGAATTCAGGGAAAACTGTTTGTATGTCTTAATGAAATGCACAGAGCTAGGGCTTATGTGGATATATATATATATATATATAAATATATAGATAGATATATATATATGTGTGTGTGTGTGTGTGTGTCTGTGTCTGTGTGTGGTTATATATATATATGGTTTTATACACACACACACACACATATATATATATGTATGTGTATATTTCAGTAAAATCAAGTAACTGAATGATAGTGTGAGGAATTCTACTACATTGAATCTCAACCAAAACCCAGGAAGCAATAGGAGTTTTAAATTTTTCAATTTTTAGTATTTCTTCAAGTTTACTACTGACATCTCAGGTTTCTTAAACACATAGCATATTGGTTTAAGCCTATTACAACTCAAAAAGCAATCTGCTATATAAACTAGAAAGAAATGTCAAAAGCCTCCCTTTTCAACAACTGCACCTGTAAATTTTATCTATGAACACAGAGCTAATAGAAATTGATGCTGGATTTCAATGTGTTTCCCAAACTAGTGTTGTCAGTAAAAAGCTGTGCTTTCTAGTGGTTAGATGCCAAAAGAAAAAAAAAGTGGCCCCATTCATTTTTCTGGACAGATCAGAAATCTCTTCTGGGAAGCCTGTAAAAATCTACCGCAAAGAATAAAGCTATAATATACTGTCAGCAACAATTTGCCTTGGCGGGGGATGGACAGTATGATCTAACAGTCCCTTTTATTTCTAATTTCTATGATTCCATTTTTTTCTCAATCCTTATATAGTTCTCTTAACCCAATTCTGGTACATACTGAGTCAGAATCTCCCAGCGTTTGAGCTGCTCTCTGGGGTTATCAAGCACACTGGAAAATGCATGAATACTTGGTTCAGGAAGTTAACTCTTTTGTGACTTATGTTTTCTAAACTGAATCTTTATATCTACATGTGCAGGATAGTATTTTTATGAATTGTTACATTTTCCCCCTGCATACATAAGAGTCAAAATTAGCAAAGATTTTAAATTATGGTTCAATTGCCTTTCATGTTTTTAGCTCTTAATAGTCATGAATCCTGCTACTGGAGAATCTCCCTACTATGCTGATCTTGCTCAAAAACTCTTCACATCTTTCAATAGCTATAGGGAAAAATTTAAATTCAATTAGGATGATCTTTCTCACTACCATGCTTACAAATTTTGGAAGAAATTATATATTGTGCACCTCCTTGCCACAGGCACAATTCTCTGGGCTGAAGATAAGATGGTGAAATACATAGTAGTTACTGTGGCTTCCTTTCTGTGGCTTACTTCTACCAGAGACTGACACAATAAACATGATAACAATATAAAATGCAGAGTAATTCCATAGTGATGAGGGCTAAGGAGAAAATTAAAGAATAAATAGAGGACAGGAAATGTAATAAAGGCCAACTTTAGCTAGGGTAACCAAGGAAGATTGTTTATAACCATCTTCTTTATCACATCGCACTGTTTCATTTTCCCCTGTGTGGTAGATAGCACCCCTTCCCTGAGTATCTTGAAGTAAGTTAATAGCTAATAATCATTAGTTAATGAAATGTTATGGTATTATCTATACAATTTATGTTTTGGAGGCTCTAATATTGTTCTAAGGAAAGATGAAATTGAAGGCCCTTATTTATGGACAACACACACACAAAATACATGTTGTATGATGGCAGAGCTATCATCTCTTTTGCTCACAACAAAATTCTAAGGTCACATTAGGGGCTCAATAATTCTTTGAATGTAACAATGAAACATCGAGGGAAATATACATGCATAGAAAAAAAAGATGAGACAGAACTTTTTCTTTCCCAAAATGTACTGTATTGCTACTTCACAGAATTTGAATGTGAAAAAATATATTATTTTTAATTTTTGCATCTGATAAGATAGGAAATTATTTTATTCCTGAGGGAGAATGAGACAATCATGACTATAAAGCCTATCATATATATATAACATACGCTTCCTTTTAGAAGTGCTAGAAGATGATTGATTTCTCAGCTTAAATTAAAAATAAACAACAAAAATTCACAGTCTTTTATTGACAATTAAAACAGCATTCCTCTACCTAATTAGTTGGAATGCAAAAATCCCAGTGGAAGGGAGAGGGGTCAGAAAGTAATACTTTTAGTGGTCATTATTGCTCTTTTTAAAATTTAATATCAATGAATTTCAGATGGCTTCCTCTAGGGGCAATTTTCAATGTGATGATGATAAGAGGAAAATGGGAAGGAGAAAAAAAGAGTACTGGGACAAAGAGGACGGTGGTGAGAAAACTTTCATGTGTATTTATTTCAGTTTTACCTAGTGATTCTATTCAAATTAATCTCCTGGCAAAAATTTCTCATATAATGGAAACGTTCACTGGCATCTAATGTAGAGATTTCTGAATTGTGTTCTTAAAAATAACAGCAAATGAAGTGTGGAAAAAAAATGCTTGGTAAGTCTTTGGTTTCAAGAAGAATTCCAATTCAGAAGGCCTGGGTTCAAGAGTCTTCTCCATCCTTACGTAGCTCTCATTCCCGGGTCTATCAACAGTCTCCTTGAAAAATAACTCTCTTATTTACTCAAAATCAGGGAAATGAAAACGTATACTGAACAAAACAATGGGAAACTACTTACACAAATACTGGTTAAGGGTCAAACACCAAAACATCTTTTTCATATGCTAGCTGGCTATGCAGGAAGTAAAAATAAAGAACATTAAATTACAATATATTTGTTTGTTGCCTATATATGTCTATTATAATATCCCTATTTTATGATAAATTAGAAAGTATACACACTTCAGGCTTCGTATCATGCTGTTTTCCCCTTCTCTGTTTATCTGTATCCCCCAAAATTCTGATTCTCATTAGAGTGGTAAGTATGAGGAGTTGAGGTCTTTGGGAATGATTAGGCCATCTCATGAATGAGATTGGAACCCTTAGAAATGGTTCCCTTTCCCCTTTACCAAATGGGGATGCATGAAGACATTTGCCTATGAACTAGGAAGCAGTTCCTCACCAGACAGCCCAGTAGCTTCATCAAAGATTATTCAGCATCCATAATTGTGAGAAAGTCACCCAGTCTGTGATGCTTTGTTGCAGCATTAGGAATGGACTAAGACAGCTTCTGGAATTGTAGAATCTCTAGTCTTCTGGCACTTTCTAGAACTGAATTTCTTTTCTTCAATATGGTTCTGGGCTACTAGATACATTTTCAAAATTATTTTGACTGTACAGATGATAATTTTAAAAAGACTACAATATAATAAAAATATTTGGCTAACATATTCAGATATTTGTAGTTGTTTCAATTCTTAAATTAAAAACTAAATTTTTACATGTAGCAGCTTGCAGTACAAAGAAAAATATATTTATTACGGGTACGTTAATAGGTTATTGCTGAAGTTTCTATTTTCAATTTGTAGCCAAAATCATATACACCCCTTAGTTTACAGTCTCAGTTAACATATCTTTGTTATTTTAGGAAACTCATATGAAGGCATAAAACTACTTTATTTCTATTTCAGGAATTTCCTGAAAGTACAGAACTAGTTATGCTGGATAGCTCATCAAAACCACATGGCAGACCAACAACTTTGTCTTGGTGGGTACCAAACTTAAATCATTAGGTCATGAATTGGACCAATCTTAATCAAACTCATGTTCAAAAACTTCTAAAATTTCATGAGTATTCTGTCTATCCCTTCATTGTCAAAAGTGCTACCAAAATTCTGTATGTGATGCAATCACCTACTGAAATGAGCATGCAACACAGATTTACTTCATCAACAGGTTGTTTTTATGAACTGTATTCAAGGAGTTTGCATTTAACAAACTATGAGATAAAAGATTAGCAGCATTTTTTTACTTTGAGGAATTATAATAAATTCAAATATCTTTGAAACTGAATTATGAAGACTAGACATTAAATTATTATCTACATGAGGTGGATTCCTCAAAGTATGGAATGAAATTTCATTTTCTTATAGAAAATACGTAGTTGACAAACTCAACCTTTGTACAGAAAAATGAACTAATCACTTCTACAGACCACATAATTTTGGATAGTATTTGCTGAATTGCACTGTGTCTGAAATGCAATTGGTATTGCATGCTACATGCATTATATGAGAGATTTTTTTCTTCCTTTGTAAGAGCTGAAACCTAACATGTTTTGACCAAAACATGAGTGTTTTCTTTTTCTTTTTTTCTTTTTTTTTTATACAAGTTTAACTTGTCTCACCTGAAATGGGTGTTACACATATGATGGTGAATAGACTTTTATTATCTATCAATCATTCACATTTAAAAAGAATCCTTCATGTGTGTATTTGAAAGTGATGTACTAAAAAATGGAAATTATGCTTTCAGATAAAAGCAGTTCTAAAAATATATTAAATGTAAGATTAAATTTAGATAATGTAACAGTCTATTTCTCTTAACAGGGGAGAGGATTTGAAGGTGAAGGACAGCAAAAGAAGGTTTACAGACATACCAAGTTTATGTCTGATGAACTATAAGACATATTCTATCTACACATTGAGGTATTAAGAACCATAACTGAGTGAAAACATGATATAGAGACTATGACCATATGACACATCTAACTTAGACGGCAATGTCAGACATCTGATACTGAGTATGATCGATGCCTAAGAAATTATGAAACTGATTTTTAAGCTTTTATGAACTGTTTCTTATTTCTGAAGGTTAGAAAGTAGTATACACAAGCAAAATTTCTCATCCTCCCTCTATATCCTAGCAAAGACTATGGATAGATCATTTAAAACAGAACCAGAATTCCCGGCACTTTGAATTCTCATCTAATCTTTATGTGACAGTTGGTCAGAGTTAAGAGTACAGAGGCTAAAGGAGAGAAAGACACCTGGGAGCCCACATAAGTATTTTTAACACTACCAATAAAACTCCTAAGTAGATATTGGCAGAAAAAATTGTTTGACGTCAATAAGCCATTGGCCACTGATTTTGAGGCTAGTGACAGGTTTATCCCAAAAGCGGACCGCAGTTGCTTTTGGTAAACATTTTCAACCTGGCACACAGAGAAAGAGCTCTAGAGTTCACAATAATTCCACAAAAAAGAAGATATAAGGAAAGTTATTTCAATCATCTAAATAGCGTGTCAACCCAAAATATTTGTCTGGACCCCAAATCACCGACTTCATTAGCTGCCTGATACGAGGCCAAAAAGAAAATCAAAACAATTATTGAAATAAAAGATAAAACTAAACTTACTGTTCTCATCTCTCCCCAGTGCCTTAAGTCATTACTGTGGGGTTAAATTGTAAGTTCTACTAAGATTAACTATTTGAAGCCATTACAATGCTATTTAATGCTGCAAAGATGTACAGTTTTTAAATTATCATTTGCTACAGAGCCATCACTGCCACTTAAGAGAATATGCTCCCACCATGTTCAGGCTGCCATGCCACCCCTGGTATCAGGTCCTAAATAGAATGTCTAGCTGTGTCTCGAATCGGTCTTCGTGTTTATATGACTGTAAAGATTGAAAAGATGTTCTCTCTGTGAGTGGTGCTTGTGGAGACTGCCATTGGATTGACAGTTGCAAATGTTATTTTTTGGGCCTGGTTCCACGACTCTAACACTGGAACCCATGGAAAACTTAGCAAGATTGTTATGTGCCAAAATGTGACCATACTTGGGGGATTATTTTTGAAACTGTAAATATTTTTGTTTACTTACTATTTAGAGAGATTAAATATTTAAAAAGTGTGTATCTATTTGCATATGTTTTATCAGGTTCCCCATTTTGGAA
This sequence comes from Dasyprocta punctata, assembly GCA_004363535.1. NCBI lineage: Eukaryota > Metazoa > Chordata > Mammalia > Rodentia > Dasyproctidae > Dasyprocta > Dasyprocta punctata. Next base: position 90,343 of record RJWM01001010.1, read on the forward strand.
GAATTAAATTTAAATGTCAAAATCTCACAGGACTCCCATTTTTAGTTGTCATTTTACTGCCTATTGAATAAAGCAAACATACTGACTAAATATAGTGTACTTCAGAAATGTTTTAAGTGGATTTGTATTTTATTTATCATAACACCTATATGTAATAAGTGGTATTGCATGAAGACAAGCTAGTTATTTACCACTCAGAATATGTTTGTTGGGAGGGTTCCATATGTATACTAAATCCGATATTCCTTTAAATATCTGCAACTCACAGTTGGAAATGAGAGACTTAAAAAAACAGTAAATGAATGCTGAAATTCAGATATACCTGGCTTACAAACAGCACTAGTCTGAGACACACATATGTACAAAAGTATGTATCACCTTAGGCAAGTCACTGATTTCTTTCAAATTCAGCTCACTAATTTCTGGTGCTGATTTAGGAAAAATTAAGTAATATAAATTAAAGCACTAGCACACTGTTTGGCACATTGTAGATGTTCTGTATTTTGTTGCTCTTATTCTATGTCTTTTGAATGTTTGAAATTTTGAGATTCCCATGCATGTATGAAAGCTCAAGTTGACTCAAAATATAAATTAGAGAACAAAAACTTACTCCACAGAAAGATTTACAGCAGGGTTGCTCTACCCAGCAAACTGCTAATGTATTTACAAGTGTATTGCCCATTGTGCAAACCTCTCACATCTGTTTAAATGCCTGTCCTTTGAGTTGACGTGTGTATCTCCAGATAACCAAGGTAAGAGATACTTTATATCTGGAGAATGTTCCTCATGGAAAGTATGATTTAACACATTTATTAGAGACCTGAAAAGTAAATGTTTTTGTGAACAAAGAGATCAATACCGTAATAATATGTTGGAATCATTGCAACACAAATTTTTTGTTAGTTTACAAGACGGAATATCTATTGAAAATATTCAAACGTGCAGTTGTGCGTTACTGTCCTGCTGGAGTTAATTACTGTTTCATCTCTCTATTTCTCAGTGTGGTGGAAGATATGTTTCAAGCAGTAGCATGCGGCTCAGGGGCAGACACCAGAGGTGCTGATGCTGGAGTTTTGCAGCTTCCTCTGTGAGGATGCTGCTTCTTCTACAGGGATTGTCCAAACAATTATAAATACTAAGCGGGTTTTGTTTTTCTCGGTACAGAAGTTTGAACCCAAAGCCTTCACACTGAGCTGTAGGCACAACACTATTTTAAATATTTCTTTTTTAATTTTGAGAAAAGTATGAATAAATCACTAAATTTCTCAGACAGGGCTTGAACTTGCAGTTCTCTTGCCTGAGCCTCCCAAGAGTGCTTGGATTATAGGTGTGTGCCAAGTGCAGCTGTAAATTGTTGGATTTCTCTCTTTTATCCTTCCTAAACACTTCATCTCAGGAAAAATCTCTCTTTCTCTCTGTCTCTGTCTCTGTCTCTCTCTCTCTCTGTCTCTCTCTCTCTCTGTCTCTCTGTTTCTGTCTGTCTGTCTCTCTCTCTGTCTCTCTCTCTCTCTCTCTCTCTGTATCTCTCTTTCTCACCTTCCTGCAAACACTGTAGTTTGTTTTCCATAAGAAATGCAAAACTTCTCCAATGAACAGTCCACCACTTTGGTCCCATTAATCTGCTTTTTACACTTACAATGTTTTAACCTATACAATAGTTTAAAGACAAATACAACCTTGAAAATGATTCCTAAAGAAATTTCATACGTTTTACCCAGTAGGATAGTAAAAATCAACATATGTGAATAGGAAAGAAAGAATTTCATGATATTTTAATTTCATTCACCTTATAACTTTGTATATGACTTATGTAGGAGCTGTCTTTTGTTCCTCTGCCAGTTCTTTCAGAGTTTCATACTTAGTCATTAGAAGAGCTGCCACTTACTGAATGCTTTTTGGGATGAGTGCTGTGCTGAACTCCGTTTATATATTTAAATTTGACAGAAATTTCTAGAGTAAAGAACTACATTTATCCCCATTTTATATATGAGGAGTTGGGTCCACTCAGCAAGTTATAAATCAATATTCAAACCCAGAGCTATGTCTGTATTTTTTGAACTTAAATGTTTTGGAAGTTTTTGAACGTTTCAGGATTGCATGATGAAGCTTAGTATTGGTAGTATTTGTCTGAGAGCAGTTAAGAAAAAACTGAATCAAGCTGGACATGGTGGCACATGCCTGTAATCCCAGAACTTAGAAGGCTAAGGCAGGAAAATCACCAACTTGGGATACAAATAAGTTCCAGGCCATCCTGAATTAAAAAGGAGACCCTGTCTCAAACAAACAAATGAACAAAAGAAACAAGCAATAAAAAACTGAATTCTAAGCCAATAAATAAAAATGTGTTGCATTAAATTGGTCAGTATACATTCCTTTAATTTTCTCAGCTCGGTAAGGACAAAATTGTATTTCTTCAAGTTGGATGCCAAGTTATTAGAAACTTGTATAAGCTGAATTTCAGGAGAGAATGTAGTAGATGGCAATTGAGCAATAAGCATTTAAAAGGAGAAACATTTCAAGGTTTTCATGAAGTAAAAAAATTTTCCACCTCAATCAAAAAATTACTAAGTTAATTGATTAATTTATTAATATAAGGAATAAGCTGTCCAAGTGTTTGATCTTTTATGCTATATTCCATCCCAGAAAGTAATGGAAATGCCAACACCCTCCTCACAATCATGGTACCAGCAGGAGTCCATGCATTGCAAACGAACTTTCTTTCTGCTTTTTTTCTTCTTCTAAATTGAACCCAGGAGAGCAGAGCTGGGTCTTTGATTCTGGGGAACTGCTGTTTGCAGAAAAATTAGGTGAGATTTTCAATTTGACAATTTCTAGATTGACAATTTCATTCCATGACTCCTTCTGTGTTTCTGGGCTCTGGTTTTAATTATCACTTGAAGTAAATACACTGGATGTATACTTATCAACTCTTCATTTTCCCTGTGGACCACACTGTGGGTTACAAAATACAATTTCCATTTTGTTTGCTGATGGCCTAAATAAGGTACACACAAAACAACAAGGAGGAGCTTCTTAATTTAGCAGGGTGAGATGTTCATATAACAGTGGCCCTAGGGATTGGATTAGAAGAAAAAGAGAAGTAGATTCTACCTCAGTGGAGTTGAATGATTTCTAAAAGATTTAGCACAAAAATATCTGGGCCATCACACACTATGAACACTTAGAAAAGCCTAACAGTAATGTAACATTTTTTTCATGCTGGGATTCCTGGCATACATGCAATTATAGCTTTCATGATATTTTAGACACAACTATTGTAGGAGCAAATTTGTTAAAGGAATATTAAAGGTATGAATCTCAAGGTAAGATTGGATTAAAATATTTTGAACTATCAAATATATGATGTATATATTATGTGTCATTTTATTTAATTCCTAATATTGGCATCAAATTGTGCTAAGTAAACTCCATAATCTAATAAACTATTCTGATACATAAATGTATAATAATTTGAATAATTGATTTCTATTTTCAACATTAATTTTCTCACTTATGAACAATTTATACATCTCATCTCTTTTGGAATAAATAACCCTTTCCAAGAACATGCAATATAGGATGAAAGTAATAATTCTTATTATCATTATCACTGCCATTTGTATCAGCAAAATTTAGTGAATGATTATTACCAGCTAAGTCTTAGACATCCAGACAGTCACACACGATGGTCAAGTTTCATCAAATTAATGTGACAGTAAGTCCCATGTCTTTTAAAGAGATAGAAATTATAATTCAAAACAATGACAGAGCATGATGTTTTGTTAGTATTACAAGGGTTCATGGAAGAGATATAACTTGAGGTGGATGCTAAACACTTAAGATGTGTGTAAGAACCCAAAAATGAGAAAAGTACTTCCACATACACTTTATGCATGTAGCCAGAACAAAGATATTATTTACTTAACCTCTTTGATTTTCAATGGATTTTATGCAATGAGAGAAGAAAGTTCAAGGATAAAGTATTTTATAAAGGAATGACTATTGACCTAGGCAAGGCATTTTACATTTCAAGCAATGAAGAAACATTGAAGGTTTATAGGTAGAAGGAATGATACTAACATATTTTATATTGAGGGAACCCACTCATCAGTGTTCTAACATAGAGGAAGCTGTAAAGTATATCTAGGATAAAGAAGACTACATCTTATATGTAATATTTTGGTTGCTCACACTTGATATTTTCTTATTCAGTGTGTCACATTTTCTTGTTTCTACATTTGTGATCACATCAAACATTTCTCTGTACTGCTGAAAACCAAGATAAGCAGCAGTTTAACATGGCCATGGAAGAAATATTTCAAAGACACCACGTATCATACTGCCTAAGAGAAGACTTAGTGACATCACATTCTAGAAGTCAGAAAAAATTAGAGTATACTGGGGAAGTATAAGAAGAGAAAAGTTTGAGGTCCATACAGGTGTTTATGACTTTGTTCAGATGTTTATGATGTTTGTTCTATTATGCAGATTAAAAAAAGTAGTGAACAATTTAAGTAGTTTAAATTTAACATACGATTTTGTTATCTTCCCATTGAGACAGAATCAATTTGTACTCTCTAAAGATAGCTTGATAGTATGGAGGGTTACCATTGCTGACTGGGAAAAACAAGTTTTTCTATAATGTATTGTTGATAATTCAGATCAGTACCTGCAATGACTCCAAAAGAAAGAATTGCATAATCTCCATTTTACCTGAAATGTTTTCTATGTATCAATGAACACAATAAAATTATTTTGTATTTATTGCAACACCACTTTTATGGTTTGCTATATTTATTTTACAGTGTATTATATTTACTATCAATATACTTACTGAATGTCAGTTAAATTTGATAATAAACTGAGAGCAAGGCAAAACATAATTTTTAATGTACATAGTATCAAGCCTGATCAAAAATTCGTAATTTGGGTTTATGATAATAAGTAAATTTAGCAATTTAAAGAAAGTTGGAATGTTGCATAATTTTTACTCTTTTCTGCAATTAGAAAGCATGTGTTTAAATTGTGCTACCATTCAAAAAGAACCTTAAGCAATGAAATAATTGTCTTATATGAATTTATTTATAGAACTGAATTCCTTTGGTCTTTTAAAAATCTAACTTTGTCACTGAAGCATCTTTTATTTTCCATCCAATAAATATTTAGTATTTGCTTAATATGTACTAATCACCTAAACAATTAGATTTGATAAGTTTCTGGCAGAATGTATATTTTAATAATGAAAAACATAAATAAATGTACAAGATACATATATATGTACATATATCTATAAGGTAATATACAAGATTCTGTATAGTAATAAAAAGATACAGAAAAATAAAACAAGGTAAAGGGGTAGAAGGCTCTGAGATAGCCGAGGGGTGATTATAAAACCATTGTTTCTTCTCTTTAGAGAGTAGTTAGATAAACCTCAATGATGAAGTCTCATCTGAGTAAAGAAAATACTAAAGAAGTGCTGATTCACACAGGAATGAAAATTTATTGCCCTTGACTTTATGCTGAATTTTTTTCTCATATAAAAAATGCCCCTCATCCCAAAGTGAACACAATATCCATTAGAGACTAAAATTTTCAAAGTGCTCTCTGTTGGTTAAAATATCTTCTTGGTGTTTCATCTGCAAAGATATTTTAAAGATCACAGCATTTTGCTTTAACGTTTATTTACTAAGTGCTTACTTCGAATAAATTCTCTTAGCCGCCTGCCATTTTGTTTGCCCAACAAACTAAACTTTCTTATAAGCATTTAACTTTTCCTTTAAGAGTTGATAATTTCCATTACAAAATGTGACCAAAACCTGGTTAGTTGGCACAGCCCATTTTCCTTGGGTGTAGAAATTGACTTGGGAAATGGTTATGATACAAGACTGGTCCATCAGAATCACTGTCAGTCCAGATACTGCTGGTGGAACTACTGAAAACGGGCATTCTACTGACTTTCTTTTTCACAGGATAGAAATCTAGGGTGTAAGGTTGAAGTTTTGAATGTTCTACTTATCAATATATGAAAGGAAAGGGTCTGAAAAAATGCTGGGGAAGAGGAAAATAGATCCAAGAAAGGGACTGAAGTCCCCTGGCTATATTATTTCAGTAGTTAGTTGCAAGTATGACTGAAGCTGTTATATATGGACTTCTCTTTATTAGATTTAACAAATTACTATATTTGGTGAGTTAGTAGGATTACTTTTCTAATATCTGCAACGAACAAACTCATGCCTGTCACAAAGAATCTATTGGCTCAGTTATATTTACTCTGCTGAGTTTGTAGAAAGCAAGATTTTTGACAGCAAAAATGGCTCTTTCACTGCCCTGTGATCAGTGAGCTCTTAAGCATTTTGTAATGATGATTATCACTTAGTTATTTTTGCAGAGTTCAAAACACTTGTAATTTTAGCTCAATAAATATTTTAAATGCAGTTAAATATATAAGAAACATACGTAGTAACTGGAATAGATAAAGATGAAACAAATCACTTTTCTTATTCTGAATGCACAATCCTTCCATTTTATGTGGGTTAAGTGTCTTAAATATACAGTTAAAATAAGGAAAATCCTACAGAAAGAGTGCTAGGATTACAGGCATGCACTATCATGTCTAGCTTCTCTATTAGATATTAAATATATTGAAATCACAAATCATATCATATTTTCCAAGTTTCATCTTTAAGATTTGTTTCTAGAATAGTGGTATTTATTGAATACATTACTTATATTTTTGGGGTCTCATTAATCTGCAGATACCATTTTTGAGCAACTATTGAAATGTGGATAATTTCTACCATTATTACTCTCATTTGATTAATAACTTTATCCACTAACTCATGGCTTTTCAATTACATCTGGAAGAATATGACATTATCCTAAACATGTTGATAATTTTTCAGTAAAGCTGCCCCCCAAAAAAGGTTCTTGCCATGCAAATAAAGAAAACTGTTCTTAAGCAATATACTAAGTAAGATAATGTATTCTGAAGTTCTTTTCCTCCTCACGTCTCATTCCCTGTATGATAAAATGATGTCAGCACGCACAGTACCCTCTGATCACAGCAAGACTGCAAGAGCTGTGCACCTTCTCTACCCCAGGACTACTTCCAGCACCATCCTGACCCAGAAGTTTTGCCACTTCCTTAAACCACCTGCTAGAACTTCCAGCCACGTTGCCCTCCCCGCCTTGAAAACTAGATCTAATCCAATAATCAGGCTAAAAATAAGAAATACGACAGTTGAAGACATACAAAAATGCATTTTTTATTCTATTAAATGCCGGGTAGTGCTGAAATAAATCAAGCATCCGCACATGGGTTAAGGTATATAAAGTAACGTCTTATTTTTCAGGAAGCAACTGTACTAGCGAACAGACCAACGCTACTCTTGTGATTTCTTGGGCAGTTTTTTTTTTTTTTTTTTTTTTTTTTTTTTTTTTTTTTTTTTTTTTTTTTTTTTTTTTTTTTGGTCTTTTTATTCTCATTAAAATGGTTTCCAATTGCATGTCATTTCTCTTACTTATCCAGTCATGGTTTAGAGACACACAAATATCAGGCAGGTGAAAGCTGTCTCCCCTCCTACTCCTGCGTCCCCAGCCCCACTGTACAAAGCAGGCCTCGGTTAGGATTAAGAAAGGCAACAGCCGCTGGAGGAGAAGGCTGAACCCAGATGCGGAGCGGTTTCCAGGCCTGAGCACGCGTGCTGCCTTCGCTTCTGCAGGCGAGTAACGCGTGAGTGCATCTGTGGGAACTCTCGTGCCCGCTGGGCGCTCAGCTAGGAGTCCCAGAATATCAGACACAATTATATTCAGATGTAAGTACAAAAAGTCATTTTGACTCGAATATAAATTATTTTAGCTGCCATGTTGGATTCCCCTCACTATTGCTCCTCTTCATTAGCAGTGATAATTGAGCAATCCCTCTCTGTGTGCTTAAATGATAGTGTGATGAATGGTCTGTCTACCTATCTTGCTTGTGAGCTCCCTACACCAAGAATTCTTTTTTCTGTTCTTTTACCTTCATCATCTTCAAACGGAAGCTATTTGAGCCACTGTATTTGTAAAGCTTGGACACTGAAACTAAATCTCTTTCCCAGTCTGTTACTTCACTACTGTTGTCTTCTGGGTATTTTGTAAGCCTCATCAATACGAAATCAGCGTCACTGCTACTGAGTGAGAGAATAAAATGCAAATTGCTGCTTTCCCCTTTCATGAATAGCGCATCACTTGTTTTCTTCTCGTCTTCTCTTAACGTTAGTCCGCAGGTTTACTTTATCTGGATGTGAGTCATAGAGTGTAGATTTTGCGACATCATTTTCTAAATTATTTGCAAATGCTATTGTCCAAACAACGAGACAAAATAATCAGCTAACGAAAGAGGGAAATTAGAAAAATACACTTGCCTAAAAAAAAATCATTCCTGAGTATATCTGACATACTCAGGAATGTCTGACATACTCAGGAATTCTACAAAGAATATTCCTAGCATCTGGTCTACCTTGCATTAAAATCACCCAAAAGTCACAAAATAAATAATTAACGATGCAACCCTGTATGCAGCACTCTGACACCCTCACTAACTTAAATCTATAACTCATAGGTGAAAGTGAATGGAATAAGTTATAGGTATAGTTAGCATATAAAATCACTGAAAAGAAAAACTTATACAAACTGAAATGCCACATTTTCTCTTCTCTCGTATTTTGTATTTTGAGAATTAAAAAAAAAATGCTAACTACAGTAACACTTGGAAAAAGGCATGCCTGGTGGGACACCATTTTTATGTTTATTAAAAGAAAAAGAGCCTTTGTTAATGTGCTTTCCTTATTACTTTAATTTTCTGTTGGCAGATTCCCACTTTCAGACCCCTGTAGACTCACTGGTCCTGGAAAATCGCTTTCTTCTCTGGTCCCCTGAGTAGACTAGTGACAACTGAAAATACGCAGGTAAAACTAACACAGAATGGTCGTTTCAGAGCCAATTTTCTACGGCAGCAATGATGCACTGGCACATCCACTCGTGCTGCTTGCTCCAAGGATATTTTTGACAAAGTCCCCACCCTTTCTTGCCCCAAACAATAAGTTATTAGGCTATCCTTTTGGGAAATTATTTCATTTTCACTTTGTTTGACTTCTCTTTAATCTTCTGAAAGTAGCATTTACATCCTCTCTGCTTATATTTCTAAGGAGAAAACAACACTTACATAATTTGGAAAGTCAGTGAGTTCTTACTGCTTTGGTAAAACCAATCACTGGTTTCCTCTACTCAACTCAGAACAAAATTAGAAATCCTCAAAGATTCATGAACAATGAAGTGGCTACTTACAAGATGACGGCATGGCGGAGGGCACTTGTAAACAATGCATGCTCTGCAGCACAGCTGTCCTTAAAACGTGGCACAGCTGTCCCACTGCGTGGCAGTGATACTAAAGATTCATCGCATTGTTCAGTCTTCATGAAACATCTCTGTGAGGTCAAGCACCTACCCATTTTATGGTTAAAGTAAACAAGGCTCAGAGACAATAAACAGTCTACTCAGGTTACCTCTAACTGTGAGAAAGGGCCAGAATCCAACAGATGCCTGAGTTTAAAGCCCAGTTTTCTTCATTTTACCTATGTGGTACATTTTTTAAAGAACTGGCATTATAAACATTTTGTGCCTAACTAGCATACTTCTAGTCATGAGAAACTAGGAGAAAATCCAAACTTATATATTATGAAGCTTCATATTTATACCTAAAATTTAAAGAAAAATATGGTCTCTGTATTAGAAAAAAAATCCTCTTTTCCTGATAATTTAATTTTAACTAGTAGTTAACAGCCATCATCACTTGCCTAACTTCAACTAAAATAAAAACTTCAAGAATTATGAAAAGAATTTGAAGTATAACTTAAACACAATCACAAAAGATTGTGATGAAATGGTGACATCAAACTAGAAATAGTTGTTTGATAATGCTTTTAATTATCTCCAAAATGAATCCATATACACATTTAAGAACACAAACAAGGCCTCTTCTAGTTTTGGTGAAAAGTCTGATAATACTTTGTATCCTTGAGTAGTCCTGCACATATGAGGATGCTTACCAGTGCCCTACAGAAATAAGCTTGTTTTTATTATTGCCTGTCACATACACATCAAATAAAATAGTTATGAAACCTCATTGTGCCACCAGTGCATAAATTAAACATTGGAAGATGTAGTAGATGCGATTGGTAAGTCAAACTTTCCCACTTACTTACAGTTGGGTCTCCATCAAATATCCTCTGTGAAACTCACTGGTAAATCCAGTTCATTAAAATATCAGTCTCACACACTCAAATGGTCATGAAGAGTTTGCAGAAGGGAAAACTCACTGAATATCCTATAATTTTAAAAACTAATAAAATACAAACATTATAGTATGGCTGTTTCTTATTGCTGAACTTCTTGTTATGATACTGTTGCAGAAAAACCCGGGCTAGCTGAAAGAACACTTGTCGTCCTCTACCCATCAGTCCAGAACAGTTTTTCTCCATATAAAGTAGGTTTTTATAATTGGATGATTGCACTGCATGGCTGACAACTAACTGTATTATTGTATTTTGTGAAATCAGCCACAAGCAGGAGGTTTCTTACACAGGAAGTGTATAATGAGATGAAGGTATACTATAAGTACATAACTGATGCAGCAATATCTCTAGTTCTCATAAAGGCAAAAAAAATGTCAGGTAGAGAAAAGACATTTAAGTAAATATATTTTACAGTAATCAAATGGGCAATCTAAAATAGAACTATTTTAATATTTATAACATTTATATTAATATTCTCTCATCAAATTTTGGAATGAGCTGGCTTTCCTTGAATATAGTGCCAGCAACTATACTTGATTTTATTATTCTCTTTTTCTTAAAAGTAGTATTTTTCTCCTCTTGAAGTGCAATCTAAAATATGAGTGTTATGCAAGAAAACCTCTTTTGTAACCTCCTGTATAAGCACAGAATATTAAAGTGCTTTAGGAAGAAACTCTTGTATTTAATCTACATATTCATATTTTTGATTCATTTTTCTAATTTCCATTGCCATCCAGCAATGGTTATTTTTGAAATTTGAAATCTTTTTTTTTTTTTTTCCTTGCGAATTCAGGCTGAGCCATAGCTCCATCTGCTGGAAGTGCATATCACTAGCAGCAGCTAGAGAGAAGCACACAGTGTAATTCATCTTCAAACTGCCTGCAAGAGACCTCCTGTGTCTCACTCACTAAGAGAGATTGTTCACTCAATCAAAAGGAGAACAGCAGATGTACTAAACTTTCAGCTTCTGGGGAAAAACGTTTAGCTTCATCACAGTGGAAAGAAAGCCCATGGCTCCTAAGCTCTTCTCACTAGTCCAGGCACCTAGCACTCAGACTGAAGTCTACAGACAAAAGAAAGTGCTTATTGACATAAGAAAATGACAAATTATTGTATTATACTTATATTTTGGAAAAAAAAATCAAACCTCACTTAGTGCAATTTTTTATTTTAAATGTAAAATTACCACTTACCTGAGTTCAGGTTATTGTATTTTCCTATTGAGCATCAGGTTTTCGGTCTTCATGGTAGAAAAATGAAGCCTGGTCATGTGAACCTTATTTTCAGTGGGGCATAATTTATGTATATTTATCAAGTTTTAATGTATCTGCTTGCTTACATGTTTTATTTTTTCCTTTATATATGATTTCACTTTCTTAGTTACTAATTACTATGGAAGCAAGTATATTCTTACTACAAATGACCAGAAGTTAATTCATAAGTGTTTTGTTTTTAGTATTTTTATTGATAACCATATACTTCATTTTAAAACTCTGAGACCGTTTCCATTCATAGTGCTTATTCATGTCTAAATAACAACAAAAATTTAATTACTTGTTTTACCTGTTGCCATGTTTGACTCTTTTTAAGATAGCGTGCAACTGTGCAGAGTTTAAGGGGGTCAATTCATGTCCAAATATATAGTAGAATCTCCTACTCTTCTCAGTTATATCTTGCAGATCATAAAGACTTTTACTGGTATGTCTAAAATGTAGAAGAGTGCAAACCATGCTAGTTTGTATAGATCAGGTCTTTGTTTATGCTTTACTATAAAAATTTAAGTAAGCAAGGTGGTTGAATAATTGATTATTTTTTTACTCACTTGAATATGTTTTTAAACTTTTCTACACAAAGAACTAAACTCTCTATAGGGCTACATATCTTGCCTTCAGTCTACATCATGATTTTAAAATTGTGCCAATGAAAATTGTGTGGTTCAAAATTGGCATTTTGATAAGGGCTTGTGTTTTCTGATCTTTATTACTTTCTTCTATTTGTTCTTGAATTTATTCTGTCTTTTATTTCTAAATTCTTAAGGAAATATATGAGGATATTTCATAACTTTCTCCTTTCTAATAAATGTACTTGGCGTTTAAAAATAAAAAATTAAAAAGCTATATTAAAGTACCAAAAAATAATGATTAGGAAATGAATACCCAAGAATAAGATGGATGTCACTGACTAGAAAGGACACAGGAATGGGGTGTCAGCAAGGTCACGGTAATTAGGGACAATGAGAGATTTGTTGATTTTGGTGAAAAGATACGCTTCATTAAAAAATAATAAAAAATAAAATAAAATTGTGCGGAATAGAGATTGAGATAGATTACTGCACAATCATGTCCTATTTGGAAACAGAAATAATATATATGTAACTATTAATAGAAGATGAAATGAAGCCAGTATTCTTACATTAATGAAATAGATACAATACATAATAAAGCACAAAACTCAATCAATTTAATATGATTTAGAAAATGGCTCTCTGCAAAGATGAATATTGTCAGAATACTAAAAATCCCCATATGCTACTTAATTTTCAGGGAATTAAATATGCACAGACTACACTTAACATGAAAATTGCATTGATCATGATATGATATCACTTTGATCTTCAGAAAGAATATTTAGGGCCTTAGCATCATTATGATGAACACCAAGTGTCACTGTCAATGACAGTGAGAAGATGGAAGAGATTACACTGATTCTGTCCTAAAATCAGGATATATCCCTTTAAAAATATTTCTAGATATCACTCTCTGTAATTATGTGCTTCTTATTTATAAAAGCTAAATGGAGAAAATAGGCATGTAAATTTTATTTCTTTGGGGCAACATGGCTTTTATATAAAATGAAAATTTGCTTCATAGTGAAAGTTTATACCTGATGTCTTTCTTTCTTGTATGTGACTTTGCTTGATTAACATGCTCTATTCAATGGCCATAAAGAAGCACACATTTTAGATTACAGTTTTCTGTGGGGTTTTTTGATGATTGGCTTGTGGCCAAAGCACTTATCCTGCTATCCGGGATATATTATAGAAAGCCATATAACTGCACCTAAGAGTCTTTAATTGCTAATTGTTCCTAATAACTGTTTAGTATATAATGCAAACAATAATGCATGATGTCAGTTTGAATTTCAAGGTTATTATTCAATCTCAAGTTTCTGCTGTGTTATGTTCTCTTCCTGTGGTTAATGATGTCTGAAGAACCCTCAGTGGAGTAACAATCCTGGTTTGGCTAAGGGGCAAGGTCTGTATTAAAAGAATAACAACGAAAAATAGAAAATAGATGTCTGAGTAATTGCCTACTATAAGTTGGAGTGCGATATCAAGTACTGTACAGAATGAAATGAATGGCCACTCTTGTGCTTCCAACTACAATATGCATCTCAATAACCATTCAGAGATGAACTGCACTGTGGATTACGAGTAGAATTTGGAACCCTTTTCGACACTGTCACCAGCATCTATGGAGTTCTGTTATGCTCGGGGAATCACTTTCTCCAGTTCTTATTCTTAAAGGACTTAGACAAGATTTCATTAGCTCTGAGGAACTCTCTCACAGATGCTCATTGATCTCCCTTCTGTCACTGGCTCAAGCAGGAACATAGAAGCCTCCTTATAATAGGCAATGGGAAAAAAGTGATGGGGACAAGCTCTGGCTAGCTAATAATCCTTCAAGTACTTCTCTCTCTGTTCGGTCTGAAATTTCAGTAAGAGTTCCAGCACTTGGGGTTTAAATGTCCTCTAGCCCTTTAGAAACTGGCATCTAATTGCTTCTTCTTGCTGCCAAATGACTTAGTGTTTTCTTCCTTGACTTGGTTTCTGCCAGATTCTGGAATAGACAGTAAGCAGTATAAGAGAGGTTGGGGGAGAATAAAACTCACTCAGAGAAGGAATAGAGCAGGTCTGGGATCCAGAGAGTAAATATGGAGACAGTAAAGAATAGCCAAGAAAAAAACTGAAGAAAGTGTAAATTGGAGGAGGGGGAGAGACATTGAGATGGGGGCAGAGATAGGGCGAGAGCGGAGGGGGAGGAGAGAGAGAGAGAGAGAGAGAGAGAGAGAGAGAGAGAGAGAGAGAATACCAGAGAGGAGTGGAGTAGCGGTAAGGATAAAATTTCTGCTGCTTCTGTGAAGTATTTGACAAGAGCACTGTAAATGCATAGGGTTTGATATACCTCCTCTAGTCATTAAAAGCATAGTACAATATTTGGTGTATCTCACCCATTCAACATAAATTCCTTATTACCTAATTTTGGTAGATCCCAAACTGGTTAAATTCATTCACTTTTTCTGTGTCCATGCCTTTTGCTCTTGATTTAGAATCTCCTCCATTAACATTCTATTTTATTTCCCTTTGAATATGAACTGTCTTGTGACTTGCTTTGGCCCATAGACTATGGTGGAAGTGATGTTATGCCTTTCTTCCATGCCTCTGTTGGCTTTCTTGGAATTCTGCTCAGTTGCCATATGAACAAACCTGTAAGATGAGAGGCCATGTGGAACAGACAAGAATTTTCCTAGCACAGATGATCCTAGACTAGCCAGCTACCAGTGATCCTAGCTGTTTGCTGAAAGTACTGAAATTAATCCATCTGAAACCAGAACTGTAAATCTGAGCCCAGCTCAAATTTATGACTGATGTGCTGAAGTCTTAAAGCAATGTTCATTAAGCTACTAAGTTTTGGAGTGATTTCTTATTAATCTCAGTGTAATTGTAGCAATATCTCGAGTAGCTTATTATAGTTTTGAAATTCACATTGTCTTACAATCTTCCTATAAAAATCTCTTAAAAAATCCTAACACCTGGATATATATTTTCTTTTGTTGTTGTTGTTGTTCAAGTTACAAAATCATTTAAAGGGTAAAAATATGCAACAGTTATAACTTTTAAGCTTTCACTAAGAAGCCAGGTATGACGGTACACACCTGCAATTCCAGCTTTGGGGGGCTGAGACTGGAGGATTGCTACGAGTTTGAGGCCAGCCTGGGCTACATAGTGAGTTCAAGGACATCCTAAACTGCATGCTGAGACTTAGTCTCAAAATACACACACACACACACACACACACACACACACACACACACAAAGAAAGAAAAAGAACAAGAACATACACACACAAAAGAACTTTCACTAGAACTACATCTATCACATAATAAAAAGTCTATTATCTATTCATTTTTTCAGTGTAGATAACATTTCATAAAATATTACACCTTTTGATTTTGAATTCCAGTAGGTATGTAAGACTTGAATTTTAGGAAAATGATCTACTCAGGGAAAGGAATAACAATCTAGATTCTAACACTAGTCCATTTTATACCTATTCCTGTTCATAATGTTTTGATTCTTCACTTACTACTATGGTACACAGATGTATCTTCATCTCATCCATATCACATCTCATAGCATAATTTAAGGATTCACTATGGAAAAAAAATACTTAAGTTGATGAACAGTAGACACTCAAAAATTTAGCGATGATCAAGAAGTCTCTTTAGGGCCCGGGGATATAGCTCAGTGGCATAAGTGCCAGCTTGGCAAGCACAAGTTCTTGTGTTTGATTCTAGGTTAAAAAAAAAAAAAAAAGGAGAGAGAAGAAGAAGAAGGCTTTTTATCCCATTGACTTTGGTAATTCTTAGAAATGGGAATGACATAACATAATTCTGTTACACACAATTATTTCAATTCTTTAGCTATAATTAAACGAGATTATTCAGAATTAAGAATTGCTGTTAAACAGAGGGTTAGAGATTCCAGCTGAGTAACACAAATTATGCCACATACTTAAGAGCAGAAACTTGATAGGGTTTCTTTCAACTGAAGAAAAATTACAAAAATGATTTTACACAGCCAAAATTAATATTATAAGGATGAAATTTTACTAAGTTTCAAAGATTTATGTTTCGTTCAAGATTTATGCAGAAATAGGTATTGGGTGGTTCCGGATGGCAGGAGCCTGGTTTAATCAAGGTGTGGTTAGGAACCTCATTAAATTACACCCTAGCAGTACTAGGAAGCATGATTGGATGCCTAGGCCTAAAGAAATAAAGAGAAGTGGGAATTGTTGATCCCTAAAAGAACTATTTGGAGAGAAACAATTTGGATGAACCAAGGAGTCTCCAGGCATGCAACAGAGAAGCAACCTATCAAGGAGGGAACCAGATACCCCAACCTCATTCTCTTTCCATTCATTTATCAGTCAGTGCCTCAAGTTGGCTAGATCGAAGAATAAGCAATGGGCAATAATGACAATGAATTCCATTCACAAAGCTCAGCCACCTGAGGCTCTGAGAAGAATGAAGGGAGAAGGAAAGATAGAGAATGATCCAGAAGGACAGACAGGTAAGAATTGTCCAAGCATGTCTTTTTCACAAAGAATAAGCAAACACATTTTTAATGAGTTTTAATTCTTTGAGTATGGTGGCATATCTGACTTAGGAAACTAGTAGCACATATGTTTTCATTTATAAATGTGTAGGGGAGAGAGTTGTGTAATATTAGAAATGTATGGAAATACTAAAAACAGAGTATGACCCAAATATCCATTTCTTCTATATTCGATTTTCAGTGCTCTTAGACATTTATTTTTATTATCATCTCATTAGTTCATCGCATTTTCCTCAACATTATCATTTTCAAACTCTTAAAAGTATTTGAGTAAAACACATTAAATTTCATGTTATAGAAAATGATATAATTTATTCAAATCCCTAAAAGGGAATAAGTCAAATGATTTTTAATATTTTTTTTCTGCTTGTGACAAACTTCTAGCCTCAGGCTGGTGGACAAGCACATTTTTTGGTCCCATATTTCTTCAATTCACCTAGTAGTGCTAATAATTCATACTACTTTAAAGAATAGTTATATAGATTAAAAGAGTTCAAATAAAGTATTTAAAAATGTTTCTAGCACATAGTAAATGCCCCCTTCCTAGATAATAATGGTAATAATGTAAGAATATTAATTCCAATTTGTACTACTTGGTTAGTATTCTTGTGTCTGTGAAAAAGCAACCAATTCCCCAATATATCTTGCTACTTGCTAAGAATCTCAATATGAATTGGAGTTAGGCCACATGAACTACCTTCCTTAAATTCTTAGCCAAGCATGAGTCAGATGGACAATGTTACGGTTTGTGTCTAGGTGGCCCCCCAAGCCCCATGCAGTCATGGAGTCAGCTGAATCTAGCATTTGTGATTGGTTCATTGTCTAGCACTGGGATTGGTGGTGTGAGTGCTGCATCTGCCCAGGGGCAGAGCCAGCATACTATGTAAGGGCCAGAAGGAGGTTGCTTTCTTTTTCTACCCTTTAGTTCTTGCTGCTTATGGCAGCTATGAATGGCTGCCCCTCAACCACGCCACTCTGCCTTGGGGCCAGCTGAGTATGGACTGAAACCTCCAAAAACTGTAAGAAATAAACCTTTCTTCCCTTCATGTTGGGCATCAGGTATTTTGTCTTAACAATGAGAGAAAAGTAACCAAGACAGACAATAATCTTAAGAAAGATGGATCTGTTTAATCTAGGAGTTTACATGATTTTAAGGATAAATTTTACTGCCAAGCATGATTTGGCGAGCAGAGCAGAATAATCTACAGCTATGGTAAAAACAGACTTTTCCAGAGGCAGAGTTCATAATGTGCTTGGTTTGTTTAAAGTATCATAGCACAAATACTAAATGAACACAACTTTCAAAAAATCTCACAACTAAGACATATTCCCAGATAAAATACAATTTTGCAGATTTTAGAACTCAGTGATTTACCTATTTTGGGGGTACCATGTTACCTCCTCAAGGCCTTATCAAACCCTCTCCTCAAGCTGAGCTTAGTCCCTGATCATTTCAGATCCTCTTTGACTCCTACAGAAAAAAAAAATCTTCCTTGATTAAAATAGATTATTAGCTTGCTTTGTTTGGAGGCAATCAAACACTGAAAGAAGCAAAAGACATGTAAAAGACAGATAATCAGCTAATTGAAGCTATCACCACCAAATAACATAACAAACTGAAAAGATATTGATTGAGGAGAGAAGTGAGGTAAAGATATAAGTACTTTATTGGAATTAGAATTCCCCATTTGAGGGCTATTGTGAGAATGGAATCACCTTGTTTGTGGATCATCTTTATTTCTCTCCAAAATGAGAGACAATTGGGTGTACTCTGTGGAGCTGTCACTTTGGCATGCATGTGAGTTTTTAGATTTTTTGCAACTCTTCTTTAAGATGTAGTCATCTGCTCCAAGATAGAAACCTATAAAGCACCTTGCACCATGTTAATATTTGTAGTTTGCCATCTAATCCATCACTAGAACTAGTGGTGCCTTCTGCCTGCTAAAAGATTTTAAGGAAATCAATGGAAGCTTCGCAAATATCATTGTCAGCAATGGGTCCTTCAAATTGTCTGAAAGACTGAGAGCTAAGGAACTACAAGGTATGAAAAGCTATGCAAAGGCAAAATAACAAAGCACAAGTAACATGGTATAGAGATACACACAAGAAGAGTATGGGGCAATAATGCTATGGAGAAAAAAAGCCAGAAATTCTGAGGTCTCCACACTTAGGAGACCTAATCTTTTGTTGAATAATAAGAACAAAGGATTTTCTTCCTGGTACAGCAGTAACAGGAGCAATACTACCAATAACTTTCATTTCTGTAACTGTTACTATTTTCCAGGCAATATTGTGTTTAGCTCTA
This sequence comes from Dasyprocta punctata, assembly GCA_004363535.1. Taxonomy (NCBI): domain Eukaryota; kingdom Metazoa; phylum Chordata; class Mammalia; order Rodentia; family Dasyproctidae; genus Dasyprocta; species Dasyprocta punctata. Next base: position 109,376 of record RJWM01001010.1, read on the forward strand.
TAATTATATTATAATTTTTTATGTAATTTGAAACAAAGTACAGGGTAGTTACTGTTATCTCCCCATTCTACAGATAGGGAAACTGAGGCACAGAAAGGTCAAGTAACTGATTAAGTTTAGATAACTGACTGTTGTATAAACCCTTACCCATATTTATACTGTCTTCCTAAATCCTATGTTACGAATTCAGGGTGTTGTGTGTGTGTGTGTGTGTGTGTGTGTGTGTGTACATTTATACAGGCATATAAATAAGAAAGGATCCTTAAGACTGACCATCTCTTTATAATTTGAGATGGAAATTTCCTAGGAAAATATGACAAGAAGTGAGCACCATTACCAAGGAAAATACTAATACTTTCTAGGCTGTGTGTCTGTCACAAGGTAAAGGATTGCTACAACAGGTTGGATTATATGAGGATTACTAGAGGAAGTGAACTTTAGAATAAAATTTCATAAATATTGTACTTTAGAAGAAGGAGAACTTTCTAGAAAGCAACAACTGAAAACTAGAAACTTTCATATAAAAGAGACTGCTTATATGAGAAACTGAATGTTTATGTATGGTCAAATTCAAACATTACTGTGCTAATGCCCAAGATGATAGTACTAGGAGGAAGGACGTTTAGCTGAAGAGTAGGTCGAGTAAGTCAACGTTCACGAATGGGATTAGTGCCCTTATAAAATAGATATCAAACTGTCTTGTATGCCTTCCACCAGGTATGCTGTTACCTTGCTCTTGGACTTCTCAGCCTCTGGAACCATGAAAAATACATTTCTGTTGTTTTTAAGATACCTGTTTTATAGTATTTTGTTATAGACACTCAAACAATTTCAGACAATATGAAAGATATATATCATTATGACTCAGATTTTCTCTTTAACAGCTATTTAAATTTAGACAAGTTTACCTTTTTGGTTCCCAATTTTATCCCCTGTAACATTAAAACTCATGTTTTAGGAGGGCTCATACTCAATTTACATGGCTTCATGGACAGACCTAAAACTCTTAGAACTTCATCAGGAATTGTAGCTCAGTGGATGAAGATAGCTCTTACTAGAAGAAGAATAAATTGACCAGAATTACACTGAGAACAGCAAGGAAAATATATTTTAGGACCTCATTGGCTAGAATAGGAGATACCAATATGTCACAATTGAATGAGAGATGTAGGAGTTTTAATTACATTGACAGCCATAGAAGGCCTGTTACACTTGATATAAAGACAATGTAACAAGCAGATGATGATACTGTGTCACAACAGCAGGAAAAAATGATGCATGGATTCCTGTAGAAAGAAGATCAAGATCTCCACCTTTGATGTCAAGGATATATCTCAAGACTCTGATTTAACTTTCAGATGGTTTATCTTTGTTTGAGAGAGCTTACTGATGGTCGAGAAGAGCAGTGTGCAGTTGCTATTTCTCATGGTGTGAAGATTCCTTCTAGGTAGATACAGACTAGGAAAGGCTAGAGGAAGCCGACATAGTAAGATCAGCAAATTGCCAGGCTTAGAGCCATTCTCACTTTTGCTTGCTTTATATATTAGTGATCCTCTCAATATTTCCTTTGAAAATAGATTAATCTGCTTAAAACATGAAGAGTAACGACCTGAAACATCATGAAATAGACTCATAGTATCTTTGGGAACAATGGGCCACAGGGCTCGTTTCATGCAGCATCCATCTGGTTTCTGAACCCCTTGTCTCCCTAACAGGATGTCATCTGTACGTGTACCTTTTCACCTCTTATGTATTCAAAAAACACTCATGCAGCATCTCCTATCCTGTAAACTAGGTCTTGTGCTAGATTTTGAGAATAAAATGACAATATGGTCCTCTGCTTCATATCCTTATAGCCTGTGAAGATACCAAAAATTAAAGGGTAATTCTTGTCATGCTAGGTTTAGAAATGGGGATTAGTAAGGTACCCTAATTAGGGGAACCTAAGTACTGTACATTTCTGAAGTCTTCCTTTAGGAAGCGGATTTCCTCTGAGATTAAGTGACTGAACTGTGAATGAGGAGAGAAGGGTTTTAGGCTGAAAAAACAATATCAAAATGTTAGAGATAGAAACACTTTTGACTTGTGAAGAATTAACAGAGTCCTGTAAGTCCAAAGGAAGATAAGAAAGGAAGAAGCAAAAGACGAGACCTGAGTAATTATGGGGAGACCATGCATTCATGTCCCAGATTATCTTGGACAGTCCAACCTGTGTTTGTTGTCAAGGTGCAGTGGTGATATTTTTTTCCCTTTTATTCTCAGAACAGCTAAGCTAAGTAGAACATTATATGATCATTCTGATTTAGAATTATTAAGGAGTTGAAACTTTGGTAAACTGTCACTGAAGTGTTTTCTGGAAGGAATATAACTATGCTAAGGTTTGACTTGTAAAATAATTGTTTTTGGCTGCCACGTGGCAAGTGAACTGAAATGGAGCTGAAATGGATGAAAATATTCCATGACTTAGGTAATGTATTAGTTTGTAAAAGGAAGAATAGAAATACTAGACTAAAATGTACTTAGAAAATAGAATTAATGGAGTTTGGTGAATGACTTATGAGATAGGGGAGAGTTCTTTGCTGGATTTATTTTTGAGCAGCGGATGTGCTATTTTTCAACACTAGAATTTTCAGAGGAGGAAGAGTTTTGTGATAAGATACATGAGTTTCATTTAGGGCCTGCAGATGAATTGCAGGTGAGGTCTGTTGGAAGATAGTGTTCATGTGTATTATCTCTGTGCCCCAATTACAATGGACATATCTAGCAAGTTGTACATGTATATTTGACAAGCGTCAGCGTAAAAATGCTGACAGAAACCATGGGATTGAAAGAAAAATTTCAAGTAGAGAGTAAAGAGTAAGATAAATAGGAGACTTATCAACCAGCTATGTTTAACAAGCCCTTCTTTACGCTCTTAAATCTTTCACACCGTATTTTGGTGAAAGTAGCATTTATACTCTACTACAATCACATGTTAGTTTTTCAAACATCCGCCAAAATAAAATCATTTCATATCATTGTCTCACCAACATTGCAGGTAGCAAAATTGTTCTATGTTACCCTTGTGGAAACCAAAGCATACAGAAAGGTTAAGCAAGTTGTTGAAGTTCCTGCAAACTTTAAGAAGTTTGGATTCCGATCCAGGCTTCTCTGATTACTAAGTCTGTATTAATAATTACTAGCCCTTTTCTTAATGTTTTGCTTTCACTTTCTCTTTCTTTTGCCCCCTCTTTTTTTTTCTTAACAACCAGTAGAGTGTCTGTCACAAAGGTGACATGGTGACAGTGTATATTTGTAAAAAAGAACAACCAGATGAGGAATGTTCAAGGCAGACTTCATAGTGGTCTTCACTGGGCTGTAAAATCACCTCTCACAGACAACAAATTCCAACTATCCAGTAGTGTGTCATTTTAAACACTGCAAAAAGCAAATAAAACTAGATTTTTTTTCTACAATGACACACATTTGGCATAAGGCTGATCTTTTCAGGTAACATTCGAGACACTGATTTTAGAAGCCAGTTGTTTTTTTTTGTTGTTGTTGTTTGCTTGTTTTTGTTTTTTCTTGGTAATGTGACAAGAATAAAGTTAAAAGCAGTAGTCCTAGCCTTCTTGGTGTTTTTCTGTAGTGATACTGATAGCAGAATCCAAGCACATGGCGGTTATAATTCCCAATAATGGATTGCATAGCCAAAGTAAAAAAAAAAAATTAAATAAGCAAGCGATACTTAAATATAATAGCATGATCTTAGGGTTTATTTCACACTTCTCTCCATTTAATTTATGAAGAGAAAAATCACTGTGATAGGTATAAGTTGGCAGTTGTGATCATTAACAGAAAGCTATTGCCCATGGGTATGCATTAAAATGTGGTACATATTGATTCCTTTTTATATTAACTATTTTGGGGTTGTGATTGAAAATTACTGTTGAATTGCAGATAACACTAGCTGTGCTCCACAAACGATAAATATTGTAAACTGCGTATAAAGACAGTTAAGGTATTATTATGTGTTTGTCGTTAGATTTACTTTACTGACATAAACAGTTCAAAACAACACACATTTATGTGTAATTTAAGTACTATCTATTCAACTTACTTTAACAAATAGCACCATACACAGTCCTTTATGCAAATTCAAGAATACAGGCTTCTTTCAACTTGACTGAACAGCCATTGCTTTTCTATTAAACGACTTTTCATATCATTTGGGCACCACACTTTTCAAAATTAACTTCTTTGTACCTTAGAGGAATTACTCCACCAAGAGAGAAAAACAGACAGAAATCAAAAAAAAAAAAAAAAAAAAAAAAAAAAAAAAAAAAAAAAAAAAAAAAAAAAAAAAAAAAAAAAAAAAAAAAAAAAAAAAAAAAAAAAAAAAAAAAAAAAACCCAAAAAAACCAAGATGGGTTTATTGGGCTTTGTATTCTGTGAAACACTTTAAATAAAGTCAGCATCAGAATACTTCCAACCTTGTGGCAAAAAAGGTCTCCTTAGTAGTTGGAAGAAATCTACATTAAAATCATCCAAACAATTGTTGTCTCTGAAACCAGTTTTAACTGAACAGCCTAAAGGAGACTTTCACTGGAGTCATTTAAGAACAAAGTCCTGGGCCCACATCCAACTCTACCCATCATAGCCTACAAAGTTCTCAGGCCCTATCAGAAGGCATCTTTGGGGTGAATAAGATGCATGCTATGAAGAATTCATTGGAAAATATCCTTTCTGATCCGTACTTTCTGGTTATTTACAAATGCACTAAGTTCTCCTGTGTACAAAGTGAATGAAAAAGATTTTTTCAATGTGTGTTAAAAGTCAATGTATACTCAGGTCACATTTAACCCTTAAAATATATTTATATATATAAAGAGATGCAGTTTTATTCATTTCATGCTCCAAATGTCCCTTAAAATATTGTCTCAGTTTCCTATTTTCCTCAGTGTAAAATTTATAAAGGGATGATTTGGGGTCAGAGTCTCTTCCTAACCTAGAAAATCGTGTCACGATATAGCCTGGTTACCTCTCAAAATGGATTCTCCCTTGTGAGTTGCCAACCCCTCATCCCTGCCACACATACCATAACCCTAAAATGGCTGCTGGAGCACCAGCCTTTTTGGCACCGGGAGAAGTGTTGATGATGAAAGTTTCTCTAGGTGAGGAAATAAACATATTTTCTTCTACAAACAACTTCAGTTCTGCTAGAGTTTGGCTTTTTGAAACATGGAAGTGGAGAATTTGTATTCCTACAAAGGAATATAAATGATAATATGTGGTTATAAACCACAATTAAAAGACTCTGAAAGAAAATGCTGGTGTTACAGGCAGCTGAGTTAGTTAGAAATATTATAGGCAGTGAGACAGAGCGAGGTCCTGGAAAGAGCCAGTGCAGAAGCCCAGATACCTTGCAACTATAGGGGAGACAAACACCTCCTGCTGTGGGCCAGGCCTCAAGACAAAAGAACAAACAAATACACCCACATCCCTAAAAGGACTGATATTCTAAATAGTTCTCTACCACCCTGGGGAAGTTAGGAGTTGCCATCCCAGCCCCCTACAGGGAGAGTCCCTGCTGTTAAGCATGAGAGCTTACTATGTGACTTGTTTCCCCATTTGTCCCCTATTTAATCAATTTTACCCGAGCAATTAATCTTATTAGTTAACCATAGTTCTGTCCCACCTTATGCCCACGTTGCGAGTTCCCAGGTTTTCCTCACCTTGGACCCATCTCACTTTGTGGTTTTACTCTATAAAAGTCCCTAGAAAAGACAGAGTCTTTGGCAACCCACTCGAAACCTCTACTGTCCCTCAGACAGAAGCTTGCTTTCTTTCAATAAGTATATTCTGCTCTTAATTTCTGTTGTTCCTAAGATTCGTTCTTCGATTTTTATAGAACATGAACTCGTACCGGAAATATAGTATGTCGAGAGTTTCATTCCCTTATATCACTGGGAAATAATGGAAAACATTTGCATAGGTAGAATAGCAACACTGATGTATTTTTACAGTCAGAATAAAGAAATTCTGTTGAATTATTCAAGAATTCAAATCTCAGCTCCATAACGGCAAAATTTTTAATTTATGCTATTCCTTGCACCACTTCTAATGCCCAGTATTACAGATATAACATTAGACACATGTTGCACATCTTCACAAAAAGATCTAGAAGGAAAAAAACCAGTGATTTCTAAAGAAAAACACCTGTAAATAATTTCTTCTACATTTGAATTTTTTCTTCAAAGTGCTAATATAAAAGCAAATCTGTGGCCAAGTGTGGTGGCGCACGCCTGGAGTCCCAGCAGTCAGGAGGCAAAGACAGGAGGATTGCTGTGAGTTCTAAGCCAGCCCAGGCCACACAGAGAGTTTGAGGCCAGCCTGAACCTGTCTCGAAAGAAAAAGAAGGAAAGGAAGGAAGGAAGGAAGGAAGGAAGGAAGAAAGGAAGGAAGGAAGGAAGGAAGGAAAGAAGGAAGAAAAAAGAAAAGAAAAGAAAAGAGAAAAGGAAAGAAAAGAGAGAAAAGGAAAGAAAGAAAGAAAGAAAGAAAGAAAGAAAGAAAGAAAGAAAGAAAGAAAGAAAGAAAAGAAGAGAATACTAAAAGGTTAATTTGTAGTGTGAAACTCATTTATGATGAATGGATGTGTATTTCGATACAGGACTTCTGATTGTAGCTGTCAATCTGAAGACCTGTTTTTGACTGCTACCCACCCAGTGACATGTGTTTCAATACTTAGTCCTTGTTCATTTGCTCTCTGTTGGCTGCTCTATGCTGTTTGGCTCTTGAACTAATGCTGGCTTTTCCACATTATTAGAATGTATGTTCACTGCGTCCTTGAAGCATTTCTTTTGTCCCTATTCAGTCGGAGTGCCCATCTTCAGTGGCCCACTTGGAAATTGCTTTGATAACCTGCTGTCAGCCATTCTCTTTACATGACCAACCTATTGAAACTGAATTACCATAAGTATGACTTTCCTCCTAGTGTACTGAGAGTGCTCTGGGCCCTCATTAATGCAGATCATTTTGCCATTTAATTTTAAATATAGCATACAGGGGAGAATTGCCTAGGAACTGGATATCACATCAGTGACAGGCCTGACCATAGCGCAAGGAGAGAACCCTTCGCAGGCTGCCATGCCCTGAGTTCTCAATTAGAATTTCATGGAAGAAATCAGAATTGGTCTGATAACAGGCAGTCTCTCCTTTTCTCTTCACAGGTGTTTTTCTACACATTCTAATTCTATCTTTTCTAATCCTGTCCCATCTTGCTTATTATCCAACAGAGAGAGGAATATAAGACAAACTTCTATATTGCCATCATTCTATTAGATTTCTAATCAGTCTTCACATTTCAGCCACCTTAGCTTCTACCATTCTAGGAGAGGAATAAAATAATCTTCATAATCCTTTCATGATCAGAAAGACTTAGCTTAGTATGCTACTTATCACAATCAATTTTATTTCTTATCTCTATTCTACTATCTACATATCTTACTATTTTTTTTCTATGTTATGTTTGACTTTAGAAAAGAGGGTCATGGGATAGCGTAATATTTTTAATATATAAGAAGTGAATTTTTATGAAGGGGTCCATTTTTCCTTGTTCCTCAAAATACCTTACTATACCAACTTTTTCATCTTAGTAAGAAGTTAAAAGTGAGAATAAAAATAAAGCAAAAATAATCTTGGCTCTTCTCAAATCTAATTGAATGCATGAAATCAAAGATTTGGGTATCTATACTCAAGTATGATAAAAAGAAATTTAATCCATTAAAAATTAAAAAGACAAAGCCATAGTTATCTAACATCAGTGGAGAATGGCATTATAAATAAAAAAGTTTTTCAAACAATGGAGGTAAGCTTGTTTAAGCATACCATTCTTTTTATTTAAACGGCCTGCAAAGGAACTCTTCCTAAAGTACAAGGATATGTTATGCCCCACTTTTCTTAAACAGAGAGAACACAATGCATCATTTAACCTTTTCTCATTATCTTGGGGTCATCAGTATGAATGTCAGCTCCTGCATTTTTCAGTAATATGATGATGTCCCAAGGGGCTAGAGAGGGCACATGTGACTGTCTGACTTGACACAAAGTGAGTTCAGACTGACTGATCTCTTAAACTTTAATTTGATTTTATATTTTCACCATTTCAAGCTTTTAGATACTTTTTCCAGTATCATATGGACCCCACTTGTAGCATTGTGCCCACTTGCAATTAGCCATGGACTGACAAACCTTATCATCAGACTATGTATTTGTATGTGCTTGTGCATATACACATATAATACATGCAGTGTGTGTGTGTGTGTGTGTGTGTGTGTGTAAAATTTAGCATTGAGGAAAAGCCTGAAGGAAGGGCTCTGGTATCAGTAATGACATAAACTTTAATATGTACTTTTGTGATACATACTACTCTACTTAGAAAGCCTGTTATTTTCTTTACATTTTCTGGCTTTTAACTGTGCTCTATATAAGGATGCTTCAAATTTAAATAAGCACTAGAAGCACCTAGATTATCATGCTAAAAATGCAGATTCTGATTTTAACAGTCAGAATAGAGGCCCAGGACTCTGCCTTCATAACTAGTTTCCAGGTTCACACTTTCTGTAGTGAGAGCTGAGATTGCCCAGGTAATTAGAAAAGTGACTAAATTAGGCATCTGAAAATAAAGAGTCTGCAAGACAAATCTAGCTAATTGAGTGTTTTATATGGCCTATGAAATAATAAGTTTATACTTTTAAATGTTTGGGGAAAATGACATGTTATAAGGATATGAATTTCAGGTGTCAGCATGAACAAATGAAGGTTCATTTAAACATAGTCACACACACTGGGTTGCAAGTTGTCTGTAGCTGCTGCTGAGTTACAACAGAGCTGAGTCCTACAATTCGTTTTGTCCTCAGAGACCTGTCACAGGAGTGGATGCCTAAAATGCCTATACTGCTACACCATATAACTGAGTTCCTTTTCCATCTTTCCTAAGCACTTACTATGCACTCTGGCCAACTTTTGTTGTTTGAGATGTGACAGCAAAATTAGCATGAATTTCCTTTACCTTTTTCACAATTCCATGGGTAAAAGAATCATTCTTACCATGTGTCTTAACAACTTCAGCATATTATTTTCCTTTATTAAGGCAAGCGCTTTGACATGTACATGTAAAGGAAGCACTATATGGCTTCTGTTTGTCATAATCTAATTGCCAGCATCACTACTCTCTGAGGGTCATTATTAAGCAAAACAAGGGTTACTTGTATATAAGCACTGTGATATTTGGGACAGTCAGTTTGACAAGTCAGACGGTTACTCGGTTATGGGTAGTATATACAGCATGGATACACGGGAGAAATAGATGATTCCTGTTTCTGTGGGAATGGAAAGAGATGGAAGAAGATGTCATTATGTTATTTAGCACAATGACCAATTTGAAACTTTATTTCAGAATTTTCCATTTAATGTTTTTGACCATGGTTTAATCTCTAATAGCTTAAATTGCAGAATGCAAAATCATGGATGAGGCAGCACTGCTATTGCTGCAATGAATCAGAACAGCTAGGAAAACAAGATATTTAGTATCCTGCTCTTTACAAAATCAATGTGCAAAATCAATTTTATTACTTTATATTTGGATTATACTTTGTGAATTACAAAGGGTTTAATTTCCTTTGGTCCTACCAGCAGTGTTAGACAGATAAGACTTGTGCTGCTCCAACCTGTATAGTTGGGTAGTTGCTACCCTACTCAAGGATATTCAGGAGAAAGTCTCATAGGTAACATATGTGATAGAAAAGGCCAATTTAGATAACCATAATTTGTATCAAGAATTGTAATAGTAGATGCCAGGCAGAGCAAAATATCAAATGCCTTTGCATTGCATCACACTTTTTTGTGCTGGTAGTATTGTTGTAGTGACATATGGACAGTTTTAACTAAATAATTTCAAAATTAATAATTCTCTTTTGCTTTAATAGTAAAAACACTCTTACAAGTAAAGGGGTGCAACCCCTTTTCATCTTGTATTTCCTTCTACAGTTTTAACATACAAATAAAAATGAAAACAGCAAAATTCATAATTTTGAAAATTCAAATTAAGAAAACAAAGGAATCCTTGACTTCAGAAAGAAGCAAATATTCATTTTTTTAGATTCAAATAAGATTTACTAGACTTTTTTCCAAATCTTGCTTGATATAAAACAGATTACATTAAAATACTGTCTTATTTCTTAGAATTAAAGGGCAACTTTCCAAACAATAATAAAAAGTCATCCCTGGTAATTATTTTTGTCAAAGACATTTTTATTCTATTGAAAATATTCATGTAAATTATCCTTTAGAGAATATTGTATATTTGTGTCAAAGGTATATAAGTCTCATTTTGTTGGACTTATAAAGGAATTCCACTTAGAAACATTCTCCTGCATCAGAACTTATTTGTAATTCAGGGGCTCACTGCACTTGAAATATGCTGTAGTGTTACATATGATTTAATACAGATATTTTTATCTTCCATTTTGTGATCTTTAAACACTATGGCTCCACAAATAAGAACAAACTGTGGGAATAAAATGACTTCTTTAATTAAATTTATAGACACATATGAATGCTCTGTATGTAGTTTCTCTTTGTGGCAGCAAAATTAAGAAAATAAAGGAATCCTTGACTTCAGAAAGGAAGTATCATAGAAGATGTGGATTGTCGTTGATTTCAGCAAACTTTCTCAGTCTCTTATAAGTATTTGCACCAGATTTTTCTTCTATTTAATGACACATTCACATTCCTTAGCCTAACACAAATTTGAAGCGAACCAAAATCAAGGGCTTCAAATTGGCTAATCAAAATACATTTAAAAAGTGTAGTATTGGCACTACACTGGCAACAGATTATTTATTTGTGTACTTTTTATTATCACAAGTCATCTTTTTGGTATTTGATCTTTTCCTTTGGAATGAATCAGTGTTATTTTAAGGAATTTTTTTCCTGTTTAAATGCAATCAAATGATACATGTGAAGCCTGCTTGACTTGCATTCTTGTGATGATATTCTTGTGTTTAAGATATTCTTGATATTTTGCTTAAACTTTACTGAGTAATCAGCACTGATCCTTCTAAATCTTGCCAGCAGTTAGTAATTGGCATAACTACATCTCTAAAAGACATATATTTTATTTTTTCATAATTAGCTTCCTGTTGTTTTCCAGATTTGCTTCTTTACTCACTTTCTAGAGAAAACGAAGGCCTGGATTGTCTAGCGGTAGCCTCTGTCAGGCTTTTTCTAGTGATCCTTATGCCAAGTCCTTGGAAGTTCCCAGGGAACTGTTCTCTCCGCCTGGAATATTTCCATTTCTCTCCTACCCTATTCTATCCTTACCTAATCACTTGATGCCCCTTGTGGCAGAGTCTGACAAATTGTTTACTAAACCATTTCCTTTTTCTTTCTGAGCACACAACTAGATTACATTTCCCAATCCCCTTCCAATTAACTGCTGCCATGTTATTGAATGCTGGCCAGTAGAACATGGAAATGAATGATATTAAGTATATCCAAAACTAACCTGCCCCTTCCCTGCCCATGCCTACTACAGTCTGCATAAATCTGTGATGTCTCTCCATCCACTGGTTGAATGGAAGGGACTCTAAGAACTAAAGGAGGGCTGTCTTACAACAGGGAAGATGTCAGTGTCCCTACGTCACATTTTAGAGAGCAGTTTCCCAGGAAGGATACCATACCTGGACTAGTAATTCTGGACTGCTGAACAAATGAGAGAAACAAAAATTTAACATACCAAAATTTAGTGACATAAACAAGAAATAATTATTTTCTCATTATTCGTGTGGTCCATGAATTCAGGTGTGACTTAGTTGAGCGCTTCTGCCTCATAGGGTTACCATCAAACTATAGACCAGAACTGAAGACAGTGGAAGAGGGGACGTCTGCCACCAAAGTCAGTCACATGGCTCTTAGCAGGTCTAGATCCTTTGCCACACGATCTTCTGCAAAGTAGCCTTGGGAGGCACCAGCTCACTTTCCCCAGGGGAATGAGAGAGACAGAGAGGGAAACGGAGGGGGGATGAGAGAGAGAGACAGAGAGACAAAGATTCAGAGACATACAGAGAGAGAGAGACAGAGAGACACAATTTCCAGAAGGTGAAGATCACCAGAAGCCATGCTGAAAGTGAGTTCCCATGCTGTATGTGCTTCCTTGAAATTAATCATATCTGACTTATTGTGACATACAAGTGTTGATAAAAATAGATAGTGAATGTTTTAGTTGAAAAAAATTTATTACAGTTAAAGACTCATTATCCTGAATATCCCTCAAGATACACTTCTTGCTTTGAACACACTTATACTATCACTCTTGCCACTTTCTCAAGCTGTTTTGAAAGTTCTTGCTTGTGAATGTCTTTAACAGATGTGATAAAATACACAGTGAATGCTGCTGCTGAGTGCCATGCGGTAGAAAGTCAGGCTCATAAAAACATTACAGGGCCTTCTCATCTACCTTATTCACCAAATCTGGCCCCTTGAGACTTCTGGCTCTTTGCCAAAGTCAGAATGGCCACACAAGGTAAACATTTGAATGGATTCAGAACTGTGAGGCAGTCAGGACAGCACAACTAAGCACATGAGAAAAAACTTTCAGAAATGCTTCAGCAAGTGGCAAAAGTGGTGGAATATATTCAATGTAAGGGAGAGTGTTTTGAGGAGGATTAATGGCAATATAACTTTTACTGTGATTTTTTTAAAAATTGGACATTTTCATTGTATTTTTCAATCACATTTTGTATAGATATACTCAAAGATGTCATATATAGCTTGGTAGATTATTTCTAGCTTGGGATCTAAAATCCTATGGTTCCATTCTGGATTTTCTAAGCCTAGAATTCAGCCTGAACTCTTCCAACTGGACCTCATAAAACACTGTGCAGTTTAGAGATGCCCTAAATGTTGATATTTTCATTAAACTCTGACTATCAGGAAAACAATTTCAGAGCAATCATTTCCTCTCCTATATCTAACACATTGTACTATGAGTTACACTTAATACTTACTTAATAAATATCTATTGACCAAAAATGAATGAGTACTTGAACAATGGTTGTATCTTGTGTGTTTTAGATGCCTAGTTTGTGACCTAAAGTCTTGGAATTACAAGAAAGTGGCTCAAGAAATGCTTGAAAATATCAAGTACTGCTCAAAGCCCTCAGAGCAAAATATGCAGGGCATTTCTAAAATTTTTAAAGCTTCACTGTAGAGCTCACATTTTGTAGAACAATTACTTAATGGATCTTTTGTTTATATAATGTTTACATAATGTTGCTGGACTACAGTTTTAAGTTATTAAAATATTAAAGAAAAAAATTCCACAATAATGTGGGGAATTTTCAAAGATATTTTGGCCTGTCGTATATGTTTATTTAAGACGATCTTCAGACCATAATTCTTTTCTTAATTCAAAGCAGATTCTATGAATAGATTCAGCCCACTGCTTAAACAAGACTTCGATTTAGTCAATCCTATCCATTCTAACCATTTGGATTTATCTCTGCAGAGATAAGTAAATTCCTCCGTGAATAACTATTATTATGACTGAGAAGAAGTCAACTAAAAAACTGTATAAATGGGCATGTGTATGATGATGGATTCTGTTTTTCTTTAGTATTCTTTCTCTTGAACTCACAGTATTCAAAAGAAAATATTGAACCTCTATTAAAACACTGATGTTTACAAAAGTCACAAAAAACAAGCATCAATATATTGTCCTATTAAAAATTTCTAGTACTACAGATGCAGAATTAGGAAATCTTTGATACAGCTAAATTTTAAAACATGTTACTATTTTTGTAATATAGCATCTAAATACTCATTTTATATTATAGGAGTTCAATACTCTGAAATATGCTTACTTCTATTTTAGTTGATTAATTTATAAACATTCACACAACTTGGAGTCTTGGAAAATTTGTTGTGAGAAATGTTCACAAAGATATTGCTATGGTAAAGGTCAGAACAAGACAAAAATATAAGAAAAGTTTTACCATTGGATAAGAAAACCCATAATACTAAGACAAATACTTCCACATTTTGTACCCTTTAATTTAGACTGAAAGTATCATAAAGTGCATTATAAACAATTTTAAAAACATTCCTTTAATGTCATCAATATAATAAATAATAAATATTGTTATAATTGTGCTATTAAGGATCTTAGCCACAATACTAATTATGAGGTTATTAATCTTAAGGGTAGTTCTGTGTATTTCTGCCAAGATGAGAAGGTGATATGGTAAATTGCTTTCACTTCTTTTTTAAAAGAAAGCTTTTGAGGTAATGACAGTAGTTCATTAATTTTTGATTCTATGATGTCTGACACATAATACATACTCATAAATATTTCCTGGACAAATGAAGAGAAGGAAAAGGGAGAGAAGGGAAAGAAAGGGAAAGGAAGGGTAGGGAAGGGACAGAAAGCAAAGAAAAGCAAAGGGAATGGTTGAGGCCATGCAGCCAATCTACACTTACCTAGTTCAAGTAAGATTTTTAGACTAATCACACTTCAATGATTTAGGTAAAGATTCCAATAGTTCAAGAGATTTACTTTTTTTTTTTTTAAGGCATTCATTCCTACCTGAAACAAATGGAAAAAATCTACTACCTCCTAAACAGTCATCTCAGTCAGTTACCAGATAAGAAGCACTGTTCTTCCAAATATTATGAGCAGTATATTCGACTGAGCATTTTTCATACCCATAAACTATATTTCCTATGAACATTATCATCTCTCAGCACATTATGTATTTCAGATGATCAATAAGTAATGAAGAATAACAATAACAACAACATCAACACAGCCCTCTGGGACTCTGAGGCTTGCACTCAGGCAAAGATCTGAGCAAACAGATGGTTTCCTCGTTGTGCCCTGAAAGCAAGCCTCGTTGCCTTCAACAGAACCGCTAAGGGCAGTAAATCCCTGAGCAATTGGCCTTCCATCAAAAACAGTCTGTATCCGGTCCAGGGGAGTTCACAGTGAGGGACTTTTGGCAATGACGTCTCAGTTGATCACTCCTGTAATGGGGCAATTATAGTCAGAGAGGTTGTCTGTGATGTAACCCAAGCCCTCATTTCTACACAGCTGTGCAGACCATCAACTCAAATTGTACCAAGAAGTCAATTGGGAGCCTATTCAGAATATGGGGTATTTATTGGCTGAGGATGAAGAAAGCCTATTTGTTCAACCACAGTGGAATTTATCTTTGTCAGCTCTGGGCACAGACATTCGAGCATGTGCAAATAGCAGCACCATCTCTGCCAATCAGACTGTTCTGGACTCCCCCCATCTGACCCTATTCTCTGGGGCCCAGTTTGTCACTCCTTTCTCAGACCAGCCTACTTCTGGGGTTCCCTTTGTTCATTCCCTGACTCCATGAGCTTGAACATGCCAACTCTTTACCTTTTGTGACTTTTCAAATGGAGTTTTCAGAGTTTTGATGTTTAATCAATATTCAGATATAAAAAGATTGCCAGGCTAGCATGGTCTAGCTGGCATTACATAGCATGACTTTTAAGTAGATGTTTCCTTGAATCATTTGATGACCTTTGTGTGCTTGAAAAGAAAATAGAATCGTTAGTGGGATTCCCCAGAAGCAGAGAAGAGCACACTGGTTGAAGTGATGCAGCGAAGATTTAGGATACTGTTTAATGCACTGTTGTGATTCTTGCCTGTGGGCTGCCAACTATGATTGAGCCAAAGCAAAGATGAGCAAAAATGATGGGCTGGGGGATTCAGGAAGTCTGAATAAATGGAGATCATGGCAAGGAAAAAGAATGGCCTTGTGATAAAGGAAGACAGAGAGGAGCATAGTTGGCAGTGATCAGAGAAGGATAATCTAACTGAACATTGTGATGATATGACTGTGTGCGGTCAGTTCTGAGTTCATTCGCCTCTCTCCTCCTGGAACCAATCAAAAACAGTTACCACAAATCTTAGGCAGAGAAGTTGTATGTAACAGTGGGCAACAAAGTAAATTTCCTTAATTTGCTTGTTCTGGAGAGGCTGTGAGAAGAAAAAGAACCTCAAAGAGCCAGGCTTCAGGTATATGTGTAAAATGAATCTATGTGGCCATCAAGTTCAATATAATGACGTTTTATTTTTTTAAAAAAAGTATATCACTTTTTGAATGTACATGGCTATTTTATTAAAGCCAAATTGGGCTTTATTTTTAAGCATCATATTCATGGAATATAAAATGCAGATATATCTACAAATTCTTTTCATTTCTAGAGCAAAAACACTTATATATTTCAACAATGAGAAAAAAATTTTTAAATATTTTTAGAAAGGCAATTGGAAGGAGCAGAGAAAAGAAGTTATATAGAGAGAGCAATATCCTAAAAAAAGAAAAAGTTCTGCAAGGTGTAATGTGTGTGTGTGTGTGTGTGTGTGTGTGTGTGTGTGTGTGTGTTGGAGAGGCAATTAGGAAAGTAGAGTTGTGACAGGATAGGAGAATTTTGTGGACAATTCAGCGTAAATGTTCCTGGGGCCATTTTAGTAAGGCTCACAGGTGTGAGCATAAAGTATCTTAAGTTGTCTGATATCAAGTTCTTGGAATGTCTTCAGAGGGGAGTAGTCCAGCGGTCTGTGTAATGAAGGAAATATCGTGAAGAGTGCAGAAATGAAATTGCAATTTTCTAAGTAGCGCATGATGAGAAGAACAAGCAGAGATGGATCTGTAGGGGGGTAGCGTAGATGACCCAGAAATGGGGGAGGCAATAGATCAGCTGTCACTGTCATCCCCACCCTGATTTTGCACGATGTTTGCAGTTGAGTCAGTTTGCTGATTCCTGAAGACCAAATGTGAAAGCTCTACCACCTCTCTCTGGAGTGACAAATTCAGTGGAATGCTGAGCTCAGAGTGGAGCACAAGAGCACAATAAGAATACAAAATGCAAAAATAAGAATATGCTTTTCTATTTGCTGTATCCTACTTGCCATGACTTCTGGTTTACCTTGACACAACTTGGGTTCCTTTCTCTTCATTTAGTCCAACAGTAAACAATATTCTTACAGGTTTTTTAAAAATAACTTATTTTCTTTTTAGTGCATTCAATAGACATGAGACCTTTAATAAAACTTAATGATGGATTTGGGAGATTTAAAATGAGATGATAAATGTACTCCAATAATCCCTATGATAGCAACGAATCATCACTCTGTATAAAGAGGGTAAGTCTCCTCAGTTAATCATTGAGACCTAAACAAATAATATTCACTGTCATCACCACTACCAAAAAACCCATTATGTTGGAAATGTTTTCTTTTAAAGTTTATCAAACATATAATTGAAAAAAGCAGTTAGCTCAAGCCTACATTTGGCTATTGTCTCCAACTACCTCACATTTTACCCTTGGTGTTGGAGCTGACTTCATGGAGTTAAGGTAAGTTTTAGTTCCAATAATTAATGCACATATTAAAGAAAAACTTATTTCATGGCTACAATAGAGATATAAAAACTTACTCTTTTTCATAATAGATCTAAAAATGAAAATAATAACAAAGGAAATCCACTTTTAAATGTAAGAGAACCTAGTTGTCAAGTTCCTTTCCTCATTTTACTGATGAGAAAATTTGAGACGCAAACTTCCTAGTCACATACACCAGCCTGAAATCGTGGTCTCCTGGCTCAGAACCACAGGTCTGCTATCTTACTGACACAAAGGAGGAGCACTAGTTACTTTAATACCAATTGACCTTGTTAAAGAGACAATAAGATGCATTTGATGTGTCAAAACACACCAATAGGGAACTATAACTTTTACTCTAGGAAGCCATCAGTTACTCTCTTCAAAGTCACATTTTTATTCAGAATGTAAAGGAAAGAAACATTGATCTGCTGTGTGTGACTTTCATGCATTTCAGACATTCAATAAGACACCAAGAATGTGAAAACATTATTTAGTCAAACCAAAGAATCAATTTCAATCTTAATTTTTTTTTAAAGTTTACCCAACAGGGAGGATCAATCCTAAACTTAATCACAAATGGGAAAAAAATAAGCTGACTCATCTCAAAAGCAATAATAAAAACAATTAGTAATAATGTTTCTAACTTGTATTGCAATGTATAGGCTAATCTAATCACCACTTATTGAAATTTTATAATACCAACCCAGAGAATGGGGCATGCTCACAGAACATCAGCAGATGTTCATAATTACTTTAATTACTGAAAAGACATGGACTATGTTACTAACACCATACTAGAATGCACACTGAAGAATAGACTTGTGAGTAAACTAACTCTTTTAAAATAAATGTAGATTTTGTAAACTTTTTCTCCATTTACATGATAGCTTATGATGTTGACAAGTCACACACATTCAACTTCTCCTGAAAGAAATCACATGTCTATATACTAAATTATGCACTATAGTTGAAAATAAGGATCTGACCATGTAAAGAGAAATCATAATCTTTAAGAACATATTTTCTTTGTGAGCATTTCCATTATTCATATAGTAGTACACCTTCACCAAACTGAAAAGAGTGCTTCACCATTCAAAATAATTATGCATACATTCCTTTAACATATATGTAACTGTTAATCTGCTAGCCTCATCATGTAAAGAAGAGCAAAGTAGAGAACATCTGTATTTTGAAGTGGTTTGAGAATAAAGCAAATATTTCCATTTCTACACATTGCTGAGTGCTGCTTTAATTGAACTAGTTTTTAATAATATGTTGTAAGATTTATGTTGAGAAATAAGGTCATCTGTTTCATATTTACTTTCATTGTTTAAAAGTGACAGAAGCATAATTAAAGATGTATACAACAATCTGACAAGAAAAATCTAAGTGATCTTAAGCAAACACGAGGAAGCTAATATACTAAGGACAACCTTCAATACAAGTCACTGGTACATTTTTCCAAAACTGATCCCCACTCCACTAGTCCTTACTATCTCCATTATTTAAACCCTATTTCAAATTATCATTATTTTTTGCTCTATTATCAGAGCTTCCTATGTCTATTTTTCACATCAGAAGACATTCTCCCCCTGCCAGAAGTACTAAGTGACTCATCCCAGTTTGTGAGTATAGATTTTTAAATTTTCAGAGATTTTTCTCAACTGACAAGTACACCAATTATTTAAAAACAAGTTATATAGGCTTACAATTAAATTATATTACTTAAAACTCATCACTTCTTCAGGGTACCAATTTATTTTACTATTACCTAAGCACCCCTTTCCCTATGTGGTATAAACAATATGTAACAGTTGCCTAATGTAAGTCACTAACTCTATTGGCATCGATTATATATTAATAATTTAAAATTGACATTGATGCAAGTATTTATACAAGGATTAGCAAATGTTACAAATCAAGACTGGTTTGTTGTTTATCTAGATCTAGCAAAAATAAAGGAGAATGTATTAATTATGTTGATTTTATTCAAAATGTGTTAATTTGATAACTTTTTAACTTTGAATACGATAAAGAGTGAAGGAAATAGTCTTCCAATATTTGGAAACGATTTTCTGTTTCAGGAAGGGGGACAGATGCATAGTAGATGACGCAGCCACATAATATGCATCTTGGTTCTTTCAGTTTCGTGTTGCCCACTATTTGAAATGAAAGTATCAACTCCCATTCATTGTAAGAATCAGATGGGGTTTCTTGATGCCTATTGTATTCCCTGTATATTCTAGGGGCTCAAAAATATCTCTTGAATAGATTTACTAATAGACTCTGACATCTTCTCACCTCATTTCCTCCCTCAGGTCCTTGTTTTTTTCTGAGTTCAGTGGTATCAAGGATAATCGTAATGCTTTAATTCAGGAAAAATGTTGTTCTTAAAAATGACTGAGTCACCAGAGACACTTGACTAGTCACTTCAAGTCCTTTGTCCTCCATACCTCACCTGAAAACATTTTTAGAAATTTATTTGAGAACTTTACTATGAAAGTTGAAAATGAGCTTGAAAATAATAGCATTTTTTTCTGGTATAATTGCAACCTTATTCAGTTTATGGACCTGTAAAATATGATGTTTGCATAGTTTCTTTAACACTTACAAATCACAAGTGCAAGTCTGCTGTGCAGGAGATGACTGTTAAAGTGTGAATGCCAATTAAATTTTAATGGTTAATCTTCACCAAATAAGAAGTGCTTCATATACCATGCAAAATTATCTGCCACAGCATTAACAAAAACTGATTAGTTAACTGGCTAAACAGATTAAACATAGACTTCCAGTTTATAGGAAAATGAATAGGCCTTAACTTTAATAGTATGGAATATTCTTTTATTTAAATTTTATGACTCCTCATCTAGTTTCATTTAAAATGTCAAAATTGTAATGGTAGTGACATTCATTTTATAATAATGTTTGAAACATATGCAGTAAAAGAGGTTGTAATAATAATACTGCAAATTACATGCTTATTTTTCCAGATCATACCTAATAGACTGTAATATCATTTTCAGTCACAGTTCACCGGAGTTAAATTTAAAGCATAATATTAAAGTCAAGGTTCCTTCACATCTAATTAGACATTAGAAACAAATGTGGCCAGGTCTACATTCTGTTAAATATATGCAAATAATCCCTCAGAGGCGATGGAACAATTTAACAACATTAAGGGTAAAAGTAGCCCACTGTAAAGGTATACAATAAATTACTGTAGATTTACCTTCAGCATTGTGCAACATGACATCTCAGTTGCTGTAGGACACACTACAGCATAAATTGTACCCAGCTTGTCTCACACTGCAAAATATTCAGGACAAACATAGAATATTTTATGCTTAGAAGTCCAACTTCTGAAAATTATGCCAGTGAGCGAGCAGTTCAACAAAGCACCCATCACTGGGGTATGGATAGCGCCACTGCAAATCTTGGCAGAGTCATTTATTTTCAGGAGCAGTAGGGAAACATTTAAAAAATGCATTTTGTTCATTCTTTGGAAATTCACATAAATAAGTCTCAGCTACAGACTGTGTTTAGAAGTGAGTACTCGACTGTAGAATTTGGTTTTTCCTCCTAAACCCATTGACACTAACGGTTTTGCTGTATTCATCTTCAGAAATGGATGGGGGAGATATATCACTGAGGTTCCATCAAGGAAGATCACAGTCAGAATTTTCTCAACTTCTGTTTTTTATCATCTTGGTTAAAAATGAGACGGGGATGTAAAGATGATTTTGTGACATTGCTATTCTGCCTGTAATTTGGCATGTTGACTGGTGGTTTTCCAGTCAAAGCCTTCTGATTGGCTCTCTATGGACCAGTGGCACTCTTGTCTCATCTTCAAGGATCCCTTTGCTCCATTTTAAAAAAGGAAATAGGGCCCAGCAATCCAGTATGTTTGGAAATATGTGTTGATTTTTCTTATGGCTACTCAAACACAAAGGAAATTCTCTTAACCTCCATTTATATAGACATAAAAATTTTAAGGAATACTTGATAAATAGATACAAGTTTTTAGTAATAGAGTATGTCTAATATAGTAGAGTAGACCTTTAGAGAACAGAACTTTAGATTTTTTTTTTCAGCAAACTCTAAATAAAGTTAATTAAAAATTAAAAGTTTAAACTGGATGTGGTGGTGAATATCTGTAATCTTAGCACTTTGGGAGACTGAGACAAGAAACAGCATGGGTAATTCAGTGATTTTGAGTTACCTTGTCTCAAAAATTATAAATAAATAAGTAAATAAATAAACGAATAAATAAGGCCAAGACTGGAGATCAGCTAAAGGCACTATACTGAATCCCCAGCCCTGGGCGGAGAGGAATAAAGAGAGAGTTTGCATTGTGGTCTCTGTGTCTTGGTGCCAACCCTCAGAGGACTGAAAGATCTTGTCAGTATTTTCACTCTTCCCCAAGTCAGTCTGTTTTTAGATAAATTGTTATAAAATTGGACCAAAAGGATGGTTTGGGCACTCTAATGCAGCATGATTTCTTTACAGCTAAGCAATTTTTAAAAATTGCATTTCTTGAGATTTGTCTAGCAGTATTCGAGATACTGGGGCAGATCCTTAACACAGAATATTCCATTCTTAATTTTTATAGTGCTAGATATAGTGCCAGATGTAATATTGACAGGACAGCATCTTACTTTTATTCACCTTGTAAAAGAGGAAACTGCTATGATGTAGAGGACAAGTTTCTACTACAGCTATAATTAGCTTACACTGAGAGTTTTGCCTCTGAAACTGAGAAAAATTCAAACTAAAATCTAAATTAATTTAAGTATCTTTACTAGCTCTCAAAATATCTAATAAGAAAACATGAAAGCTAAATTTGTGATTTACTCACTAAACTAATGAAGGAGCTGTATAAAAGGGAAAAAATGCCACAGTATTGGTATTACCCGTCAGTAAATGGGCAGATTCCTTCATAAGGTAGAACAGAAACTTTTCATATCATTTCTGTTTCCATTAGGTCTTATTTTTGTTTTAAAGCAACCATTGTAACAAATTAATTCATTTTAGGGTTTATATTTCTCCCAGAAAATCACTGCAGAATAGAGGTAGGAAATAAAAGTTCTATGGATAACATTTAAAGAGAGAGCTATCCTTGCAAAAAAAAAAAAATAGTTCTGCATATCTAAGCACTTTCAACTTGCTAACATTCTGGTAAATCATCATTTCTCCAACAGATCAAGGATACTAACATTAACATTTACTCTAACACCTGATGGGTTGGACAGGTAGGGAGTCTTAGGACCTGTTTACAATTCCAAGATAATATATGGAAGCCTGGATATAGAAGAGACATTGAAAAAGGAATGACTGTTTCCTAGTGAGCATGACGAGTAAAGTAGAAAAGACTCTGAAGAAAAGAGTTACAATAATTGCCCAAACTGCACCTGTACAATTCACTTCATGTCATAGTGAATAAATACGCAATATTTTCCCATGGACTTATATCATTTTCAAAGATGTTGATTGGAAGCAAGAGATAATTATGAATAATACGATGTTGCTTAAATTTAACATATTGGGCAGAGTATAAAAATGCAGCTGACTGTGCAAAGATTAAATGTCTAAGTGAGTGGCCACCTTGGGTCTCACTTCAGCTTTTAGCAGCCGAACTGCTCACTGAAGAGGACTTAACATCAGGGAGAGAAAGGACAGGCTGGCCCACCGTGCCACCGTCCCTGGGTTTCTTCACTTTAAGGAGAGAGTAGGAACCTAGCTAAATTCCGAGGCCTTTATTTTTCTTTTAATACTTCATTGTATCTTCTCCTCAAGGGATCCGTAATCCAAGAAATTCTGGACTTAAATTAGCAAGAGCTTTCAAAAACTAAGGGATCCTGGAAAGCAGTATTATGTCCTCTTTAGGAAATAAGATGTTAAAAGAATTTCAAAAGACATATCTACATATATAGATCAAACCTTAAAACAATTTAAGAGTTGTCATTGGCTATTGACACATTTCCTTGTCTGTCTTTGTTTCTTTGTTTCTTTCTTTTTTTCTTTCTTCTTTTCTTTCTTCTTTCAGCATTACCATTATATCCATCCCTTGACTGCATGCAGGAATTAACAATAAGGAGACTATAGATGAATTCCACTGTAATTCCCAAACCATATTTTAAACTATAGTTGCAACATTTTCCTCTGCAAAACCTTTTTCAGAGCTGATAACATGTGGAACAATGGATTGATTTTAAGTCTCAGCTCTTTGTTTTCCCAGGCCCTCCCTCCCACAGAGCAGCCACAGAAGCCTAGGGAAGGGGTGGGGGAAGGGATGACAAGCAGGGAGCTCACACCTTTCATAATGGCTTGTGAACAATCAAGAGCTGATGGTATTAGTGAAAGGTTATTATTTGAATTAATCATACAAGTTTAAAACAACTTGGCATTTCAAAATGTTTCTAGGTAGGCGTAGTTTCCAAACTGCAACTGCCACGGAGTGTAATACTTGGCACTTCGAGAGGGGTGTGAGCCGGCCTAGTGGAGGGAAGGAGGTGGGTGCAGTGTAGCCTTCTCCATCCTTTATGGGATATGCAACAGAGTTCTAGACACCTATGAACAATTTCAAGGCCTTTGTGGTATGGGGCAGAGAAAGAAGATAGAGAGAGAAGAGAAAAGAAGATCAACAAAAGAAAGAGAGGGTGGGGAGAGAGAAAAGGCATCCTTAAAATCTGCCTGTAGCGCTGTGTTAACTGGAGCCTGAGGCTAGCAAATTACATCCTTTCTCTTTTTCAGTTCTCTTGTCTGCAGTAATGATCTGTTTTGTCACACAGAAATATTGAAAGACCCAAAGTAATGATAGATGTGATGCTCAAGGAACAATTCTATGCCATTAAAAAATTCCAGAGAGAAGACTGTGGAATGGGGTATGGAGGGGATGTAAGTATGTAGAACTGATGCTTGAGAAGGAGGAGTAGATCAGTCCACCAAAACCTTTACTGAGTATATCCTAGCAACCAGGCACTGTTCTAGTCTATAGGCTAACCAAGCCTTTGAGAATAAAAAATTGAATAAGTTGATATTGACATCCAGGACTTTATCTTCTAATGGAGGAGACAAATACTGTGAAAAGCTATTTTGATAAATTACAGACGCTGATAAACTGGAGTCACACAGCTTCACACAGAGTTGTGCAGGAGACCTTGAGCCTAGTCTTGGGGGCTTATACCTGAGCTGAAATTTTCTGATCCAGCATGTGGAAAGCAATAGTGTTGCCAACAGACTAAATTGCAAATGCTCAGGCCCAGAAAGAGTATGAAAGTGTGCCTTATTATCATGTGTATGAGGTGAGATAAAGCCAGTGTTAGGATTGGGACTGAGAAAGTAATGCATTCACATCTTACAAAAGAATTTAGATTTGATTCTGTTAGGATCAAAGCATATAGAATCATCCTATGACAAAAATTACATGTGCATTTCATGCTATGTAACATCACATTCAATGATTTTAGAAAGATAATTTTGGGAGCAATATGGAAAGCTTAAAGATGATTCTCAAAGAGAAGACCAAATGTGTTTTACATGGAAGATCAAGGTTCATGCTATTCTCCCTGCCTCATTCAGAACACTCTCAGAAATTGCCAGCACAGGAACTCCCACTGATGTTATCTATTACCCAACATTCATCCCCTTTGACTTCCCAACAGTGAGATATTGACACTGGTAGTTATCCATGCCCTGTCCAGCTCTAATATTAAAAATCGACATTTATCATCATATACTCAATAGGATACTGGCGTGGTGACCAGGGTGTTAGTGAGGAACATTTTTAAATAGAAATCCTTGTGTGCATGTGTATTTGGGTCGCTAGATTAAATAAATGAGAGAATTAAAAGTAAAATAATTCTTTAGATACACTTCATTAGGCAGGGATATTAATGACAAGGCATTTAGTTATTTTTTGGATCATGCACTTAATCACAACATTTTGAGATTGAAGCATAATTGCATTAATGACTTATTTGTATATATGCATTGATTTTAGTGTTTTCTAGTAAAGATACATTAATGGCACTAGCCCTCCAGATATTGTTTGATAAATCCATGAATCAAAAAAAATAGGTAACAGTACTTTAATTGTTCTATATTTTAGAGTCTGTGGAATCATCTAGTGTTGTTAAGTAGCATAATTTTAAGACCATTTTAGTATAAAATAACTCAAAACAACTCACATACATATATAGTATATGTATATATCTTCAGTTATTTTCTAAGACACTAAAAGAGGATAAATTCATTAAAGTTTCCTCAGAAAATTCATTTCTAGGTCAATACATAGTCAAGGACAAATCGTTTCTAAAACATCACTATGTGCATGTATATCTATATAATTCTTCATGATATATATTAAAGGTATTACTTGCATTATGTACTATAATGTGTGTAGATATTGGCAGGAATCTAAAATGCCAAGCAGTTTAAAAATAAGGGCTGAAAAAAATCCCAAATGTGAAAAATGTCAAATGTTTACAAAGTCATCTTGAGAAATAACTTAGAAAATGATTTTAAAATTTAAAAACTGCTCAGGATATTTACTATGCCTATACAAAGAAGAAATATCTTAACTATACTCCTCTTTCTCAGGTTCTATTGAGCTGGTTTCTTTTCTGCCTTTATGATAATCATCACTCAGACAGTGTACATTTAGTGCACACCTTAATTCTCAACAAACCAAAATGAACGACTATGGCTAAGTGAATAAAGGCAGGCAAATATTTAAAAAGGCTTACCTGCTTTAAAAAAATTAAAAAGCTTATACGTTACCTGTGCCATTGTTAATTTCAATTTGGTAAGCAAGTTGCTTTTTTACTGAATGTTCATAGGTGCACATTTAAAAGAGTAAGATGGAGACAAGCATTTCTGTGCTTAGTGGAAGAAATGACTTTCTAATATGCACAGTTCATAACCCCTTGCCTACCCAGTCATAATGATATTCCAGATAAGAAAAATGATCAGAATATTAGGATGTCAAAAGGCTGAGCCTGTCATCATATCAAAAAAAAAAAATTAAAATGTCGTTGCTTAAAACCTTTTCTGTCAAATGGTTCTTGCTGGAGCTTTTCCTACTAGTGTCACTGCATGGGGTTGATAATGTTTATTTTGCTGTAAATATCAGTTCCAGGAGATTTTAAACATTGGTGTAGGTCTGATATGCGCCCCGTCAGATTTATCTTTGAAAGAAAGCTCCTTAGGAAAGATCTTCTGTATATTTAATCACTGGTTTTGTTTTGCTTAGAAAAGCTACAGGCCTCAGAGAAGTTCCTGCAGTTTACATGATTACGTGGAGTCGCCTGCAGTGGCTGGTGAGCAGCTGCCCTCCACTTTCTGTTTCTTGAACTGAATCTGGCGGGGCTACATATTTTGCTGACTTTGAAACAGACAGCGCCCTACAGAATATTGAAAGCTACCTTAAACCATGTAGGCAAAATGGCTCTTTCATATCACCACAGAAATATTTTTCTTTTCATTTCCCCTATTTATTATTGTTGATCATCTTTCATTATTGTGTTGTATAATATGTATAATATAATACATTATAATATAATGGAGCAAAATATCTGGACTAAAATAATTGAGCAGAGGGTAAATCATGTATGTGCATCGTATGTTTGTATGTGTACACATTTTGACCGACTTAATAACAAGCACAGCTGTTTTGATACAGCTATAAAATATTGCATGGATTATTCATCCTGTGCCTCCTCTGGTCTCATATTAGTGCCCTAGAGAGAGGTGTATTAAAAATTTCATGTAAACTTTGATAAGGATAATGGGAAATGTTGCGAGAATGATTATTTTTATTTACCTTGAATAGGTCTATCCAGTGTTCAATGTTTTTTGACTAAACAGTATTTTACCTGCATTGAGAAGAAAATTCTTTCAGTTTATTGTCACAAAATAGTAGATTCATATCCACGGAATGCAACAAAATACATTAAAGCTGATTTATAAATGTATCTTAGCTATCTCCAGCTCTGCCAAAGACAAGTGATCTTTTAAATTAACTATCTATTATGAGATGGAGAGTTTACATAAATGTTCTATAGCTGTTAAGTCATTCTTCTAAGTCTTCAACAACCCTTCTTGAGGCTTTTCTTTGTGGTGGGAAAATGACATCAAGGCTTCACAGATACAAGTGATTGATATTAACAACAATACAAATTGTGAAAATATATTAACGTTTTGTGATAAGATACAGAAATTCCATGCTGACAGTCATAGCAAAAGCAATTAACCTAATTATAAACACCAACAACAATCTTTAATGACTTTTATTTATTTGAAATTAAACTTATGAAACACATGGACTATAGTCTTACTGATCACCAGGAAAACACAATTACAACAGACCATAAAAGCATTTTTAATTTTCATCCTCAGTGTATCTCCACTGTGTTTTTGTGCTTAATTTTTTATTTCAATATACTTATTGATTAAAACTTTTAGAAATTTGGGTTAAATATGTGTATATCAAAAGAATCAACTTTTAAGTGTGACAATTAGCATAAAAATAAATGAGCATGTGCTTATTAAATAAATCATCAGATACCAAAGATTTTATTACCAGAAAATCAAAAGAAGGAGCTTAATAACATACTTACATTACCTAGACAGAGGTTATATATGTATATATATATATTTGTCATATATATATATATATATATATATGGCATTTTATATATGGTATTTTGTGTGTGCATGTGTGTGTCAAATTGAAAGTTATAGAATGAAATTCAAGACTTTTTTGATGGATTTTTGTTAGGACTTTTATCTCTCTCAAAAAATAGAGAAATAGTAGTAACTTTGGTAGATGTTTCATAATGTAAGTCATTCTTTTGCTAAACATATTATTGCAGTAGGGATGATGATTTCTCAATGATGCCACAACTACTTACTTGAGTTATTTTCAGGATCTCATAGAAAGCACTTCATATTACAAACATTCTTTAAGGTTTATCTACTGTAATTGGGAAAAGAAGTTTAAGTATTTTAATTATTTTGTTGTCATTTTTTATTATTGCTCTAAGTACAAAGCCAAGTTGATAAAATTTCTCCAGTTGAAAAGAGTTAAAAGCCATTAGTAAATGTCCATATTCTGAATCGTGTTAGTTTTATGATAATCCAAAAGAGCATATATGTGAAAATGCTAATGGCTTAAAAATTAATAATGTTTATAAGATAAAATGAAGGTTAAATTGTTTCAGTATGTATCTGTTATTCAGTCTGTTCCCTGTGCCAAACAGTGACTATGAGTTATAATTCTCATTCTCAATTATATTTAGTTCAATAGTAAATTAAAATATATATTCAATAATTTCTCTCCTTCACTCTGTTACTGTCTTGGATAGATATAGCCAGCATCTTGTCTTTACTGAAATTGTTCCATCAACGAAATCACTAAATCAAGCATCTGACTTTCTGATCATAATTTCTGAGGCTTTACAGTTTAATTGTTCAATAACTCCCACCATGTTCATACCTCAACTTTTCTGAAATTTCTGTTCCCAAATGTCTGTTTTCACCCTAGATATTAGTCAGTCTCCTGATATCTGTTCTCTCATTCCTGTATGTATTCCACAGTTCATTCAGTAAATTCTTTGCCAAAGATCTAAACTTCCTTATTTCTCTTATCCCTGGCTAGCCAGTCCTCTAGCTTGCATTAGCACAAATACCTTTTTCTCCCCATGTCTGCCTCCAGACCAGTGAGTTCAACTGGAGAAATCAAACAAATATGCATTATTCATAAATATCTTTTATTTACAATAACCAGTGAAGAAGACTTAGTTGAGGTTAGTTATCCTGACTTCATTATAATGTCAGTTGAAGTGAATTATTAGGGGAAAATGAGATGGAGGGAAATAATCCAGAAAAAGCAACAATATGTTCATGGTTCCAGAAACAAAAGGAATGACTTAGTTTTAAGAAAAGAAAAGTGAGAGAGAGAAAGAGAGAGCACATAAAAAAAGAGCATGAACATCAAACATTTGAAAGACCCAAGAGTGAATTATCTAGTGTGTAAAATGGAACAGGAAAAGGCAGATTCCATTTGAAGTTATGGGAATCAGGGTCCAGATCACTTATTGCCTAAAAGACCATAGTAAAAATTTGCTTCTCCATGCTAAAATGTGTAGTATTCCACTTGTAACATCAAATCTTCATGCAAAATGTTTCAGATTGTAGCACTTGGAGTTTCAGATTAGGGATGCTCAAATTTAGTGTCCCTTAAAAAAGTCTATTATATTTTTATGCTGTGCTCTTTGCAGAATTTTTTCATTCTCCCAAAGCTTATATTATATCTTCTTTTTCATCATTCTCAGCAGATATGCTGATCACAAAATTGTTAAAGAAAATGGAAGTCAGCAGAGGGAAACTCACCAAACTTCCCAGAACCAAAAGTACACTGCACGTGAAGCGATCTTCCATCCATTCCACTTATAACAATAGAAACGATATGCATATTTTATGTTAAAGTCTAACATACTCTGATTCCATCTCATTTCACCTTCTCTGGAAGATTTTTAAAAAATTAATTATCTGCTCTCACCTATCTCCTTGCCCTTCCAAATACTGGAATTTTTGCATCAACATATAAAAATGTTCATCCAAAATGGGAAATGTTTTGAGAATGGACATGATACCACAAATGTAAATATTTATATTTCACCGCATTTGACAGGTTAAAGTTAGAATGTAATTGGGGAAATAGCTCAGTGGCACAGCACCTGCCTGGTAAATATGAGGTTGTGAGTTCAATTCCAGGTCCCGAAAAAGAAAAAAAAAAAGTCAGAATGTAGACATATTAAAAGAGTATTGTACAAAATTAACTTCAGATTTTTGAATATAAATTTTATGCGAATCATAAAGAATTTTGTGTTTAGACTTGTGTCCCATCACCAGGATATCTCTCATTCTGTATACGAATTCTTCCAAAATCCAAGAAAACCTGAAATTCAAAACACTGCCAAACTCAAGCACTTTGGATAAAGGGATACTCAACGTGTCCTAAGTTTAGGTATTATGTTATAATTTGAAACTTATCTTTCTACCATACTATCCAACTGTATCAGATATCCTGAATTATTCTATAGTACTTTTCAGTATACAGTTATATAATATAATCTGATACTTTTAATTGATGGTTTTCTAATTTATTACTGCATGAACTCTGTGAGAACATACAAACATTTTGTTCATTATTGTGATCATATTGTCTGGGTCTATAGCAAAATATGAACAAATAGATATCTGTTGCAGGAATTAATGAATAGATGAATCAATAGGGGTAGATTGATACTACTTGCAAGATGCAGAGTTTTGTGCTACCTAATGTATCCTTGACATCCTCTTGAGTATTTTTGAAAGATATTGGATACTTTTGATATAATTTGATACTAAATTCATACACATATAGTTATTTATCTCCAGACTTAGCCCTTGAGGATAGGAGTATATTTTTAGTATTACTAACTTCCCTGAGTTAAGTACTGGATTTATTTCACAGGGTTCACTCAATAAATGTTTTCTAATTAAAGAGTAGTAGTCAGGACAGAAGGCAGTTGCACAAATAAATAACCACAGTAACTCAATACATAGCTGCTTTAATTTATAGAAGTGGAAGATTAGAAAGAAAAAGATTATTTCTCTTTTCTAAGTACAATGAAAGAGAACAACTAAGTGGTTTAACATCTTCAAGTTCATTAGTTGTTACGGCAATAATCTTGACCCAAAGTTGCAGTTCTCCAATAATGTTAAAAGAAACATAACTAATCTTAACAGAAAAGTATATTTTTGAGGATAGAGGTAGGATGAATTTTTGACATAAGAGACTGTTAGGCAGTAGTCTGGTTAGTGTTGGGTGTTGTAGGAGTTCTTTCTCTGAAGATTGTTAAGAATTGATGACAGTTTAGGTATAGTTCTGCCTGGAGCCATAGGAACTAATTGGATGACCTCTCTACTTATCAGTTTCCGCTGTGAAGAGTGCTACAGGAATTCTCCCTGCAGATGGCCTATAGCAACTAGGACAGCATAGTCACACACTCAGGAGCTTCAATAACAAGTGTCATAAAATACATTCCAAAGAAAAGCTTGTTAGTTATCCCTGGAATGTGAAAATTCTGGAATTGTTTACATTTTGTATAATTGAATCATCTTTCATAGCATATATTAAGCTAGTATTAGAATTATGGCCATTCCAGTCCTTGGCTTGATGTAAATCAGTGAGCTATTTGTGGAGTGTCCACAGGGTGTTGAAAATGTCACATGATACTCAAAGTTCGTAGTTGCTTCTCCAGGATTTATCAACTAATAGGATAGATAAAACCACTGAAAAGAAAATCTTTACAGACACATAAGCAAAATTGTACTTCTCTAAGTGTGATCATAGGAGAACTGGACGTCAAATTCTATAAGGTCCAAGTAAAATGGAAAATATTCATAGAAAAAGTAATGAAGGAAAGCCTTAGAGGCTATACATAGAGAAAATAATACTTTTGTCAGATAGAAGGGAAAATTTATTTCAAGCACTTGGAAAAACTTGGAAGCCATCTATTTCCAAGAGTGGGAAGAAAGATTTAAAAAGCAGACAACAGGATTAGTGAACAGGATTAGCGGCAATAGAGAGTGCAGATTTGGTTTATATGCATTCAAGAAATAAATTGATCCTTCAAGTTGTCTATCCAGATGCTTTAACATATGCATTGGTTATTAGTTATTGTAACATATGTAAATCTTTGGCTAGGTTACATAGCCATAGTTTCCAGGAATATTGTTGCATTCGACACCATCTTTATCAGATCTCCTGTGCTGGCATACGATCCAATTTAGTCTGAACCAAAATCTGAGATTTTAGCTTAGTTCAGTCATATTCTGTAGTAGCTGTATGACAAAGTTCCTTAAATTTTACAGGGTTTAGTATCTTCATCTATAAAAATAAAGACATCCAATTAAATAGAGATTCTCAATGGAAACTATAATGAGCCAGGGCTTTTGTTGAGGAAATATAATGTTTGATATAGCAACGTTTGGAATGCTATACACCTGATAACACACAGGCCACTGAGGATGCAGTCAGGGCATCTCATATCGTGTTGAGTTTCCAAGTGTAAATTTTCAACATAGAAATCCTATTTGTAATCACCTAAGCCTATAAACTAACTTAATTTAATTATGAACACAATCCTGTTTTTGACAAAAGCTTTAATATATACAAAAATTTCTAGAATTGCAACAGCTGTATAATGGAAATCTATACATTGTTCCATTTAAAATTTTGCTACAAGCCAGCCACCAATTTAGGAGGTCATATCACTAATGGGAATGTGGCTCACGGTAGTTTAGTTGTTAATGTATTTATTAGACTGAATTTAAATTATGTGCCCCTACATTAATGTGTAAGATGACTTAGCTCACAATGACTTCTACCATTGTTACAATGAGCATTTGCATATTAAAATATGTACTATTATAATGTACTTTCATTTCTTCTTTTATTACTGCGTTGTATTAATTTTTAAAAATTGTTACAAGGAAGTTGCCTGTGCTATGAATTTCATTTCCGAATTTTTACAACAAACTATTGGGTGTAAAAGGGTGATTTGATTTTAGCAGAGTTGAAAACCAATGAATTGGACTATCTCAAATAACTTTAAGCTCTCAAAACCATAGATTTATAAGGTTTACTTTGATCTGTGAGGAAGGAGAAACTCTTAAATGATTTTCACTTGCAATGTTGAATTAAATGTTTAAATTCCAGAAGAGAACATCTAAAGCAGTCTGTTTTACCACTCTTGGCACCTAGAGACAGAGGTTTGATCAGAAGGACACTAGCTGAACATACACTGCATCAGGAACTACTAAAAAATGTGGAAGTACTGTATCTGTTGCCCTAGTAACAATTTTTAGGACAGAGCTCATCTACAGACAGAAGGAAGAAAACCACTGCTTTTAAAATCTGAACATTTCTCCTATTGCACTCAAATTCTGTTTATTTTGGAAAAGGAAGCAGGAAACTGAGATGCTCTGATGTATAAAAGCAAATGTCATATTTCATTATTGTTACAATTTTGATATCTAGATAATTCACTTTTCCTGTGCCTGCCATACATGCACGTACATATCAATCATTAAAGTAAGTCAGGTTAAAGCCACACCACCTCTATGGGGATAATCATAAAACATTTTCTAAATATGGTGGCACACAAATATGTTAGTAGTATGACCACTAATTTTCATTCTATAAGGTTTTTTAATGTGCACATGTCACTTCTTGAGAATACAGCACAGTAAAATTGGGCTTTTTACAGTCAAATGCCTTGATTTTTGTTTCGTATTTCACCTCTGAAACATGATCATCTTCTAAAACAAAATCTATGGGGCAGAAAGACATTTTCCCATTTTGCAAATCAAGCAGAAGCACGAGCATTTCTCAGGACCTCTAGCTGCTCTGCTAGGCATTTCTCATCCTTCTGATAATGTGACCTTCACATGACAGAATTGGATCAAAAATAACACATTTTGATGGTACTTGTAAAAGTAATGGAGCTGCTGTCAAAAGGGATGGCCATGAAACTTGAATACATAGTAGGTGCTGCAGAGGCCGAAGGAGGAGCTAAGATTTTCACTGTAATGATTCCTTCTCATTAGTGTTTAACTGGCAAAAATCAATTGACATCCTGTTTCAAGTTATTAAATGACAGTATTTTTGTCCCTATTGAAGTATTACAGTGGTAAGAAACATATAACAGTTTAACAATGCTGGTTCATGTCATGATGAAAAACATATTTATTTACTCATTTAAGCATTCATTAACTATTTGCTCCATGCAAAGTAACATGTTATAAATTATTATAAATGTGCTTTATTCAAGAAAAATAGAACATTGTATACAGGTTTGTTTACACTCAAAATAGCTTTCAGTTGAGCTAAAGGAGCTGGAAATATTTGGAGGAGTGTATGACCTATTTCATGCCATACACTCTTGTACTGAGGAGGGGCAAATAAGTTTAGTTTGCTGGTGATTGTAGAAGGTTGCTTAGAAGAGGTACCATTTTAAATAGATTAGAAGGAGAAGGTAATGATTCCACCGAATCGCCTTATGGAATTGCATGAAATCAAAACTCCAAAATATCTTCTGAAAAAGAAAGAATTTTTCTATTTCACTTTTTTTGCATAGGTCTGTTATAAAAGAGCACTTCAATGAGGCTTCTTGGCAGTGCAGAATTGTAAACAAAGAGTAATATATTTCTATTACATTTGGAAAGTGACTAAAAACTAAGAAGGCTTATGGTCAAAGAAAGATTTTTAGAAAGATGCATAAGTTTAAGGAAATGACATTTTTGTTCTCTTCGAGCCAGTGCTCTGGAATTGGTAACTTTGACATTTTGTCACATGCCAATCGTTTCCCAAAGCTGTGTTTATTAAACTATCATCGCTCGATGTTTCTGGTCTCTGAATAAGAACATTGTTCCTTTGGAAAGAGAAATAGTTTCTGAGAGATTAACGTGGTCTGCTAACACTTGGAGCAAAATTCAGTGCTTAATTCTGCTATCTTCTGATCCCAACTGCTTAGATCAAATATGACCAATTCACATTCTAGCCAGAGGTCTCTGAGGGGCCAACAGCTGTAACTCTGCCTGTCAAGTTTAGACGGACTGATGAACCAATTAGGATCTCTATTAATTGGTTTCAACAGGAGAATTATAGATAAAAGTTGACAGAGGACCCAAAAGCCAGAAAAGAAAGCAAGTGAGCAGGTTATAAAGAAGAGGCAAAATATCTAAACAGGCAAAAATCATGACATGTAGAAAAGGAAAATAAAGGATTAGAAGTGGCAGAAAGGAAATGTACGGAGAATTAATCTATTAGGCCTGACTACTATCCTTGGAAGGGCCTGGAGAAACATTTGGTCCTTGACTGACACCTGGGAACTTGGATTTGGAGAATGTTTACACCACCCAAACTTGTGAGAGTGGCTCATTGTGCCAAAATTATCTGTGCAAACAATATAGTTTATGCTGAACACCTGCTTTCCTTGTGGGACTCCGGAATCTTGGTATGTGTCAGGTAGAGTCTGCCTGGGTGAGCAACCTCCAATAAAAACCCTGGGCGCTGAGTCTCTAATGAGCTTCCCTGGCAGACAGCATTTCACACATGTTGTCACAACTCATTGCTGGGGGAATTAAGTGCATCCTGTGTGACTACATTGGAAGACAATTCTTGGAAGCTTGCACCTGCCAGTCTCTACACTGAACCCCATATACCTTTCTTTTTCTACTTTTGCTTCATAGTCTTTTTTTCTGGAATAAATTGTAGCTGTGAATGTGCTTGCAGGCTGAGTCTTGTAAGTTCTTTCACTGAAACTATGAACCTGGTTGTGGTTTTGGGGACCCTGACACACAGAGCTATAATAATAATAAAGCAGCAACAATATTTTAAATTGTTTTTCTGTTAAAATATTATTTGAAGTATTGTCATTATATGTCATAGCTAGATTGCCAAGCCTATTCATTTGGTCCCTATAGTTGAGAAGGGAAAAATAATAAAAATAGATTTGGATGCCAACGATTGGTGCTAGCTGGTAACAGAATATTACAGAAATTTGTGCTATCCTGAATAACAATAAATGGCTTTCAGTTATATTCTGAATTTCACGAATATATGCAGACTGAAATCCTGTATTCCTTTATTTATAACGAACTCATGTTATTTGAAGTAGTGAATCATGGTTCTAATTGTTTCCTAACTCTACCTAACAATTGCAAAAAATACCACATAGCCTGATAAAATGATTCCACTACCAATGAATGGATTTCTAGCCTCGGTAGACAGAGCCTTTGGTGATACTTCCAATGATTCTTGTGACCTCATTCAGCAACTATTTGCAATATTTTAAGACAGTTTGTAAGCATAACTTCCAACTTCAAGATTCAACCCCACCCCAGTGATTACTTACAGAGGAAGGTGAACCCTTTAACTAGAGATAATGAAATCCAACTGGAGGATGTCTTCTACTCCCAAACTCACCAACAAGAACACTATTCTAACTGCTTTACCTCCAATTTCACAATAAGAATGATACTTCTTTATGAATGAAATTGAGAACTTAATTTCTACATGGATTTCTATTTCTTTCTCTCTGCCCAAGCCCTGACTTGTGGGATATGCCCTTTTTATTAATATCTTTCATGTCTCCCTTCCACACCATCTTTCTTCAATCTCCACAAAACATTCAAGGATATTTTCCATTAAGTAACGAAACAATACACTCGAAAAGAAAACTCTTGATTCGACACCAACTATCACTCTGTGAAAATTTTGTGATTCTCCATACCATCTTCACTTGCCTAAATCTTATTTATTTCTTATTTTCCACCCCACAACTTTATTTAAAGACAAGCTAACTGCACAATTCAATGGTCTTTTTCTGTTCTTCTTTTCCTTAAGCATGTGTTTAACTCCATTGAGCATCTACTATGTGAAGAGTGAAACTTAAGATTTTCTCATGATACTAAAAATGTAGTTATGTGAATCAAACACAGATTTAAAAAATTCCTAACAAAATCCAAACTATACATGATAAAAAATTGCTTAAGAATATTCTTACAGTCAGAGAAAGATGAAAGAACATATTAATAATAATGAGGGCATCTGATCAAGATTCATAGAAGAAACCTAGTACCTGCTGAAGACTTGAAAAATGAGTATAATTTGAATATATGCAGAAGGCAGAGAAACTTTGTTTTAGAAAGAGAAAACAGCACATCAAAGTTATATTGGAAGATTATTTGTTATTCTCAAACCCTCCCAGTAGTTTGGTAAGGCAGAAGAGCGCATTTCTTAGATATAGGCACAAAACAGTGTAGAAAAAGTATCAGGGATGTGGGCCTACCAGGAACTTTGGCCCTTGATCAGGTTATGGATAATATGAAGTATCACACCTGGGGCATCTTTGTAGATGATTAACACTGAAACATTCATAATTAGTATGCAGAAAAGTTCAGTGAACCTCATTTACAGTGACACTTAGTAGGAAAGTAGTTGAGACATTTGGAGTCGTTCCTTAAAGCACATGATTGTTGACTGATGAGAGACAATTTCACTGAAGGTATATTAGGTCTTGGCATTTGAGCTAAGCATTCAAAATAACATCCTGCTGGCTGAAGGCAGGCGGGCGTTTAAGACACAGATTCATAACATGAAAGGCTCACAGGGATGGTATGCACTATCATCCGGGGGCTACTTCATTGAGTTGGTCTTGCAAATGTACAGTCAGTAATTCCAAGCAGTGCATTGATTAAAACCAAGAAATTGCTCAATTAGTTTAATGTGATAAACACTTCTAGAAATAAATCTTTAAATTACATGACTTCCAAACAAATCTATCACAATCAGAACTGTTGCAATGCACCTATAATGACTAGAAAATTAATTCAAGATAATAGCATGTCAAACTGTGTGTTTCTTAACTTGGCTTTTCTCTTTCTAAAAAAGAAGCTTTTTGTTTTAAAGGGTGTGGAATTGCTATTCTCTTCACTCCCAGAATTTGTATCATCTGGAGTATCGAATGACTGATTTTCAAACTGCTTTGTCTTTTTCTTCATTGCCAAAAAGTATCTATAGACATTATTGAAGATTCTTACATGATAGGGGTACTATAGTGTTTTTTAGGAAACTAATATAGTGTTTAGTGCAGTTGTGATGTGTTAACAGTATTCAAATTCATTGTCTTTTAAAAGAATGCGTATAAAAATCTATACATTTATGTTTTGTTGCAGGCTGTATTGTAGGGAAAAATTCACAAATTACATAAAGTTGTGTTTTCCCTTGAAAGTTACTTGTATTTTAGGAGAGTTAAAATTCTATTAACAGTGAAATAACTAAATGTCATTGTCATGAAGATCCCTATTGTTAAGGTCCTCTGATCACCACTTACATGCACCTACACCTTTCCGAAGACCTTGCTGTCCCAAACATTCCTTCAGTTGAATTTGAAGTACAGTCCATAAGATATAGGTGCAAATTGCTTGGGGCACACAGCAACAGAAAAATACATCCTTTATGCTGAGAAGAATAGAAGTCTAATTCAAACCCAATCTGTCTATTCAATTTTGTAATCTCTTCTAATTTAGGAAAATAAATTTGTTCTCAGTAAAATTCCAGTTTTTCTACCATTTCAGACACCGCTTATTCCTAGCAGAATACGGTGAAAGGAAAGGGTAGGGATCCATAGAGATTACAATGATTAGCTTCTCCTCTTACAGAACTGCTTTCCAAAACAGGTAACTACCTAAAAGGCAGAACTGAGCAGCCACCATACCAAATGTTAGTACAAAAACAAATACTTGATTGATTATATCCATATCACTGTAATGCAAGACCATTAATTTTGAATCTTTAGGCAGTTTGTACATTTCAAGTATGGCTGAGGGGTGATGCATTGAATAAACACAACATCAATGGTTTCCTTGACTATAGCATAGTTTTTATCTTCAAAACATATTGATCTAATTTGGTTCTAAAAACTTAATTTAACCTGTATGTACATTAGGTATTGCCAAATTATTACAGTCTTCCTAAAAGGACATGAATTATCCATATAAATACCAAAGACATTTCTTATGATCAGCATAAACTGGTGAATATCAAATGAAGTAATGGTAATTGGCATGCAGATATGAAAAGAAAAATCTATATGAGGCTTCTAAGTTAACTTCATTTGTACTAATTTATAATAATACTCATAATAACTTGTCTACTGAAAGATTTTGACTGTCACAAAGCTTTCTCTTCTTGATCCCAATGCTGAGGGAATGTAACTACAAACCACATTTCTAGAGTGAAAAAGAAATTCTCAGCAATTATAAGTAATTGTTAAGGAAACAATATTTCTTTGGTATTATTTTTATACTTTAAGCAAAAAGTAAAACAATTGTGTCAGTGGCAGCTCTCAATTTTAAGAAAAGGTCATATAGTTACTTACAAGGAATCTAGAAGTCAGAAGAATGAAATTCCATCACCAGCCTGCAAATTGACAACAACAAAAGCTAAGACAATATTATTTTACCTAGGTCATCTAATTGGACAAGATAAAAAGCATAATTATGTGATTTTTTTATTTAATAATATACAATATTTTAGCACTGACCAATAATAAAAATTGTTGATAATAACACCAATCCTTCTTTCCAAAGATAAAACTGAAACCTGCCATGAATCTATTTTTTTTTTTTTTTTTTTTTTTTTGTGGTACCGGGAATTGAACACACAACCTCACGCCTGCCAGGGCAGGCCGCTTAAGGCACTGAGCCAAACTCCAGACCCTGGTTTCCTGAGGCAGGGTCGCACTATGTAGCTCAGGCCGGCCTTGCACTCACGTTGTAGCCCAAGCCGGCCTCGAACTCACAACACTCCGCCTACCTCAGCCTCCCGAGAGAGCTGGGATTAAAGGCATGCGCCACCACGCCCGGCTTCCGAATCTATCATTTTTAATGGTATTTTTCCACATACTGTTCAAACTGTTAATCTGATTGCATACATATTGTCGAAAACAACTTAAAGAGTATTACAGTAACTGAGAATTTTTAAAGAGTGGAATTGTATTCTTAAGTAGCATCAACATATATTTAGAAACACAGTCCTAAGATCACAGGGCAAATGGTAGATGCTATCTTTATGATTTTCCAACTTGTTTTTATAAGGTAGTGTATCTGGATGCTAAAACAAGGGAATCTACAGCCCCTTCAGCAACCATAGACGTAACCTTTGTAGTTTGGGTTGCAGGAAGCCTCTGGGACATTGCATTGATGTAAATTCTGCTGTCTTGACAATCAACCCAGATGTTCCAATTTTGCCTCAGTGACTCAGAGCCCAATCTGAATGTCTCAAAGCATGGGTAAGAAGGACAATGGATAAGGGAGGGCTGAGTGGCAATGAACCAGTATCAACCATTCTGATTTGCAATCTTAGAATTGGTGTGAATCTATACATAATGATGCAGTATAAACAATTTTATGTTAAAAGATCCAAATTCAATTAAGAGAGCTGTGTTTTCATAGCATGCATTCTTCTGCCTTGGTATTGTCTATCATGCATTCAAATGTGTCTTATGTGTATACACTATTGAACATCTTTTGATTGGCCTGCATGTAGGATCAGAAAATTTAACATTTAAAAAAATTTTCTTGTCACCATTACCCACGGAATTATTATGAAGTTGCTGATACAGAAAGCAGAATCACAGGTTTTTTAATCTAGAAAGAGTTTTTCAACAATAATATGAGTCTTAAAGTAGAGAGCAGCTTTTGTGCGAGGTGTATGTCAAGGTACCTGACAGAGTTAAGTCATACCATCTTAAAATTAAATAACAGAAGGGAGAGGCATTAAGAGGCAAAGAAAAGATAGAAAATTCGTGTTTTCAGATGAGAGCTGTAGGAGGAGGAGAATCATCTGAGAAGGGTGACATAAGAACCCTCTACATTTAGCAGAAGCTGAAGAGAAATTGATTTGGAAAGAATAGGGGCATAATCACGGTGTTGAATAGTACAGTCAATAATGAGCCTGATTCTTGGAAATGCTGATCTGAAGGTGGAGCCAATAACTCCGGGAGTGACGTGCATCATAATTTCCTCAGGAATAGAGCTACTCCTTACCTCTAATGAGAATAGTCTACACAACTTATTCTTAGCAGGCATGTTGAGTATTAAAATCAAGGTAAGGTATGAATGTAGGAGGCTGAGGAGCATGTGAAAGGGATGGAATTTCAGAACACTGTTAGCAATGGAAACACACCACAAATCAGAGTCACTAACAATTTTGGAACGTGATGATAATGAGATAGTCTATATTTGGCAGAATGGGAGCTTTATATAGTTATATACTCAAAGAATGTCCATTTCAAAGTGCCTGAGGGAGGAAAAGGATGAATGAAAGAAACTGTACACAATTTGAAATTATCACAAACATTAGAAAATGGTGCTGATGTAGTGACAGCACGTGTTTTAACAGACATGAAGTAGAAAGTTGTAAGTCTCACTTTTGGAGGGACTTTTGATTCTGAAATATTTGCTTTCCCCAGTTAATCTCATAGTGATGTTAAATAGCAGTCCAGGATTTAACACAAGAGCCTGGGGTAGTGTTGTACATAATGCAGGCGATCACTCCAGGGCTGGGACTGGCAGGAGATGTAAGAGGTGAGGACAGTCACAGAGCTGAGTCTGACAAGCTGGAACATATCACGAACCAGCCTGTAATGTGTCACGGAGTTTCCTGTGCTCGCAAAGTATACTTCGCACTACTGCCACTGATGTGAAGGAGGCAGGGCTCAGGTGATAATGCGAGACATGGGAGCTGCTATAAATACAGATGAAGCTTTGCTCTCTGGTTTTCAGGTCAATTCCTGCTGTGCTGACCATTCCCTGAGAGGCCATGGACCAGTAAATGTCCTTGGCCAGGGATGAGGAGCTGTGCTGTAATTAATGTCCTCCACCTCACATCCGTGTATATGGACTTCTTCCCTACCACTTACTAAACCATAGAGCAGGAGAAAGATGTGATAGCCTGTGTACCATGACTCAACATAAACTAATCTCAACCCATACTGCCAATATATATGTATACATTTAATATGTATGTATTTCTTGAAACTGAAATATTCCAGGATTATAAATGAAATGTTATTATTCTAGAATGAGACTCTTGGAAATTGGCCTAAGCTTACATTTTTGCACAGTTTTATCATCTAAACTTTTGACATATAAAAATTGGTTCAGTTGGATTATTTGTGTGATAGAGAAAAGAGCACAATCTATCTGGAATCTGTTGTTTGTCTCAATTGCCTAGATTGTTTCTACTTTTTAAAATTAACAGAAGTGTCTGGCATTTGCCAAATATAGCTCTGTCAAACAAGAAGATTGAGTGAAAGATGCTGGCGTGTGGACAGAGTGCAGAATTCTTCAGGGGCAATTGCATTTCCTTCAGCTGGCTTAATGCTCTTAGGATTCCCCACATACAGTAGAACTCCTTCATCTTAATCTTCAGTTTGACATTATCCTTCTTAGATCCCAACCTCCAGTGCTACCCTTTTCATCCTTCCTTTCACAGTCCATCATTCCCCAATCCTACTGCAATCATTCATTCATTCATCTTGGTATGCATTTCTAAATTTGGCTTTAGAAGTTAATGACAAGGCACTGTCATACTTTAACTTTTCATGAGTTGATAATAAAATCATTGAATTAGGGTTTTTTAATGTAAAGTTTAAAAAAGACAGATTATGACTAAATTCTACATGAATGATAAAGAACTGTAGAATTTAATAGAAAGTAGGAATAATTGTGATTTAGGGTCATTCATTTGTTGAATATAAATATAAACTTACCAGGCATTTCTCTAGATGATGTGAATACTAAAGCTAAACATAAAAATGCCAGGTACATAACTTGCAACTGGATGGAGGCACACACAATATATCAGATAGTGTTAAGTGTCAAGATACAAATAGCGTAAGTGACAGTCATAAAAGTAGCTAAAAAGTTTCAACCTTAGATGGAATGGTAAGGCAATTTCTTACTGAAAAGGCGATTGATTTTTGCCCCTTATCTGCACTTTGTGTGAAATAAAAGGTAGGCATTAGGAAGTACAGAGGTCTTTTTCAAATGGGAAGAGGAACAAGAGACAGAGAGAGGGCAGAGGGGAAGGAAGGGAACAGATTTTTTTTTTTTAATTTGAAGCTAGGCATGGTGGCACATGCCAGTAATCCCGCAGCACTCAAGAGACTGAGGCAGGAGGATCATTGTGATGCCAACCTGAGGTACATAGTGAGTTCAAGAGAGACACTGTCTCCAAAAACCAAAACAGAAGGGGAAGGGTGCCAAAAGAATTAAGATAAAAAAATTAAGAAAAAGATTAAGATATGTTATGTCTTATAATAATATGGTGTGTGGTACATAATGATTACATGTAGTAATAACTAAAAATAAGAATAAAGGTCAAAATTTGATGAAATTCCTATAAAAGTGAGAATGAGCCATGTGAAAAATATATGGTAAAAAGTTCAAAGGCCTGAAGATGAGATCATGTGTGGAGCATTAAAAACAAAACGAAACAAAACAACACAACTAGAAGGCCATGGGTGAAAAAAGGAGCCATTAGTAGAAAGCAAATTTGGAGAACATAGGGGCTTTTTGTAGAGAGGCTTTTTGGTTATATAGTAATAACTTGGGATATTTATGGGGAATTTTAAGCATAAAGTGACATAATCTGCCTGCAGTTCAACTGGACAGCCCTGGGTGATGTTTTGAGCACACTAGGTTAGGAAGAATGGATCAGAAGATTAATCAAGAGGCTGTTCTATCAGTCCAGAAAAGAGGTAATGGTGTCTTAGAACAGGGCATAGGTCATGGGGCAATAAGAAATTTTTATATTCTAGGTGTATTCAGAAGGTAAACCTATAATCTATTTTACCTATCCTGTGGGTATAGGATGAGTGACCTTTTTTCTCAGAGAAAGTATGGTTTTTTTTCCAGTTTCAGTCTGCTGCAGACGCAATCTCCATTTGCCATGTGTTTGGTGATGAGCCCTGCTGTCCAAATATGGGCTGGCTGACCTTAAACAAGTTACCTAACCTCTACCTGTCATTGTCCTCATTTGCAAAATAGAGATTAAAAATAATGTTTATATAATAAAGCCACAAGGTTGTTGTGAAAATTAAATGATGGGGTTCATATAAATGGCTATGCATAGATGGGAAAGAGGTTTTCTGAAGACATTTGGGGAAATTCTTATTTTTACAGAGAAGGAAATAAACTTCTTATTTTTGACAGGTATTTTTTCATCATAAACTGACTGAAGCTCACACTGGGGCCAGGAGAAGGAAAG
This sequence comes from Dasyprocta punctata, assembly GCA_004363535.1. NCBI lineage: Eukaryota > Metazoa > Chordata > Mammalia > Rodentia > Dasyproctidae > Dasyprocta > Dasyprocta punctata. Next base: position 153,720 of record RJWM01001010.1, read on the forward strand.
ATGGGAAAGGTTGGATTCCTGACAATAGGGTCAGTATTTATTCTCTTGTCATTTAGTTATAAGCTCAATTTATTTATCTAGTGTTTTACATTTAAGCCAACACAATGATCCAATCAAGAAAGGCCCTGGGTGACTGCAGACACTAGCCCAGTTTGCAGTCTAAGCAGCTCTACTTCTTGTAACTTCTTTGGGTTCCGCACCTCTGCTACATGTCTGTACTAGTCAGACTGTCATGGCTGAGGCATGATATTCAACACTCTCGATTTAGAGGAGGTGAGGTTTAATTTGGCTCATTGTTTCAGAGGTTTCAGTCTATGGTTGGCTGGTTCCCAGGCAGAAATATTGCGGCAGAAGGTCACGGTGCAGCAAAGCTGCTCAGTTCATGGTGACTGGGAAGCAAATCATGGGAACAGTACCAGGAAAGAAGGAGACAAGGACCGGATATCCTGTTCAAATTCATACCTTTATGACCTACCCAGTCACACCCAGGTATGTGCTTTACAATCCCCAAGGTGGTCAAGTTTATAATCCAGTTTAACCATTCCATCTCATCCCTTGTCAACATAACCAAATATATCTCCTTTCTCCCTACTTCATGTTTAATTTTCACATAAACACAATATAAATTAGTATTTCCACCTAACACAATACAACTATCTTATGTACAACCAAAAACACTATAATGTCTTTCTCAAAGCCTCAACAGTTCGGCATTTCTCAAAAGTCCAAAACAAAGTCCCTTCTGAAATTCAAGACAAACTCTCAGCTGTGAACCTCTGTAAAAATAAACACCAAAATGCATAACCCCAAGGTACAATGGTAGAGGATAAATATTTACATTTCAAAAAGGAGAAATAGGGAGATGAAAAAAGAATCAAACTAAAGCAACACTAAAATCCAGCAGGGCAATCATTATGTCCTGTAGCTCCATATCCAACATCTTTGGCATATAATGTTGAGCTATAAGGACAAATGGGCTTGGGCAGTCCCATCCCTGTGGCCTTGCTAGCTTTAGCTCCCATGGGCCCTCTCTTATTTGGTTCTGCTCACAGTCCACAGTTTTTTCCAGCAGTTCTTCCATGTATCTCCAACTTCAGGGCATCTCCACTGCACCTTAGGTTTATTTTATTTTATTTTATTTTATTTTATTTTATTTTTTTGCCATACCAGGGATTGAACTCAGAAATTCGCGCCTACCAGACAGGCGCTTAAACAACTGAGCCAAACTCCCAGCCCTAGTTTCTTGAAGCAAGGTTGCACTATGTAGCTCAGGCCGGCCTTGGGCTCATGTTGTAGGCCAAGCGGGCCTCGAACTTACAGTGCTCCTCCTACCTCAGCCTCCTGAGTGCTGGGATCAAAGGCGTGTGCTACCATGCCTGCCTTGCACCTTAGGTTTTATTTCCACAGCTTCACATACCATCTTCTCAAAGACTACTTGCCTGTCTTTCCAAGACTTCCTTTGAAGTTTGAGTAGAAGCTTCCCTGACTCAACAACTCTTCCATTTTGCATAAAAGCATAATGATCACCGTACAGATGACACCAGTGTCTGCTGTCTGCTAGAGTATGGCCAGGTCCTTTGGCCCATGCTTACAGAAGCCTGAACACCTGATGAACTGAGCACACTGGGGTGAATCTCAAAGACCAATTCCCTAGCAGTTCCTTCTCAAGAAGGGAACCCAAGGATTCTCTTCTAAAAAAAAAAAAAAGTTGGTACTTTCTCTCCCTTAAACCTTAATGAGTAGATTCTTGCTGATTTCTGAGATGTTTTCAAAACATCTTCATTCTTGTTCCTATACAAGTACATGGTTTCTTTTTAGTGGCCCTGTTCTCTTCAGCAAGCACACCTTTGACCTCAGCTTTATACATTCTTTATTTGGGGCCAAAATTTATGTTCTTTCAATTTTTTCTTCTTTTTCTTTTTTGCCCCTAATTCTCACTATAAATCTTGCTAAAAGCAGCCAGCAGTACTCAGGTCACAGCTTGAATGCTGGGCTGCACCAAAATTTCCTCTGCCAGATCACATGATCCTCTGCCCTTTATCTCAGCCTTACACAGGGTTTCAGGCAAGGGCAACTTGTAGAAAAGTTTTGTGCCAGAGTGAGACACATGTAGCCTCCAGTCTACTTGCTAATGAAGCCCTTGTTCTCAACTGAAGACTCCCAAGCTTAGGTTTTACTGTTCACATTCCTATAAGCATGCATATCCTGTGAGCTCTGGCCTGAATCACCCATTAGACCATTCTATGTCCTCTCCAACTCAAATCATCAAACCTTTCTCAATTCTCCCACAAAGAAGTTCCAAAGGCTTCTAAAGTACATGGCCAGGTACAGTCACAACTACAATTCTGCTTCTCTGATACTGATTTTCAGTATTAGTCAGCTTTACTGTGATTGGACACAACACCAGACCCACAATTTAAAGGAGGATGAGTTTATTTTCAGGTAAGCAAATAGATATGTAAGTCTAGATTATGAGAAAAGGGATGATATGAAAAGGCCTACAGTTGAAATAAAAATTCAGGAATCTTCAGCATTGGAATTCATGAGGTTGGATAAAATCAGAAATATAAAGATTATTGACTGAGCGGAATAGAAATTCAATAATTGAGGACAATGAGCATTCCATTATCTAAGGGTAATAGTATATATTGTATTTTATATATTATATATTTTATATTATATTCATATTTTATATTATATTTTATATTATATATGTTGGTTAAACAAGATGAACTTTTTGAACTTTGAAATTTTAAGTTGTACTTTAGTTAACTTCATGACAATGGAAAAGTATTATAGCTATATGGAGTTGTATAGTATGTATATTACAACTGATATTTTTAGGGTTTTGCCTGAAAAAATTATTTGCACTTGTTGCCTCAGATTCTCATTAAAGTACACTCCTTCTGCAGTGAACCACTCCTCTTCTACTCAGTTAAGGTAGCTCAGAGCAGAATGATGATATCCTAGGATTTAGAGGAAATCATTGGTTTGAACCATGTTGGCCAGTTTGCATTTCATTTCTGTTGTTGCAAATGTGTCAGGAGTAGGTATACGAATCAAACCAGGACAATAGAACCCAATCTGGAATTTGGGCAAAATTAATGGAAATAAAACGTGTCTACAAAAGTTGACGAACTGGTAGAATTAAACCTAGGATTTTAGAAGTTATTTTACTATCATATGGGTCATACTGGGCTGAGAACCAGGCTCAAGGAACATAGAGAAGTAGTAAGTGAGATTCTGTATGGCATTGTGCAAACAACTGCACTGTAAACTAGATCATTACCTGAAATTCCCAATTTATAATTCCAGATCGAACTATTATTTCCTCTTGCTTTTTCATTTTGCTTCAGCAAATTTGTGCTAGAATTATACACTGTTGGAAGAATTCTACATGAGATAAATCTAAACAAAAACAAAGAGAATTTCAAGCCAATACTGAACAAGAGATAAGAATGTCACTATATACTTATTAAGGGAACAATCCAAGAGGAATAGATAAGGATCATAAATATATATGCACCAAATAAAAGAATTCAAAACTATATAAAACAAACATTAATAGACATTAAAAATCAAATAAGTGCTAGTACAGTTGCAATGGGGGAACCTAAAAAACCACTGTCCCAAATAGATCAACCAGGCAAAAAAAATCAACAAATAAATATGAGAACTAAATCAAACCTTTGAACAGATGGAAATAGTAACGTCTAGAGAGTGTTCCACCCCCACAACACCAGAATACACATTTTTCTCAGTTGCATACAAGACATTCTCTAACATAGACCACATACTAGTTCATAGAACATGCTTAAGTAGATGCAAAAGAATTGAAATTGTCCCATGAATATTACTGAACCATAGTGCAATAAAATTGAAAATCAGTTGCAAAAAAGATCAAAAATAAAACAAAACAAACCCCACACAAACACTGCAAAAACACACGGGAAGTAAGCAACACCTTCCTGAACAACCAATAGGTCACAGATGAAATTAAAGAAGAAACTAGAATTTCTACACTTAATACAACATTCTGGAACTTTTAGACCACAATTAAAGTAGTACTATGAGGGAAATTTATAGCAGTGAATTCTCATATCAAAAAACAAAAACAAAAACAAAAACAAAACAAAACAAACAAACAAACAAAAAAACTAGAGTGAACTCAAATAAACAACCTAACAATGAATCTCAAGTTTCTAGAAAAAAACAGCAAGTCAAACCCAAAGCTCAGACAAGGGGAGGCAATTGTAAAGGTCAGAACAGAAATTAGTGCAGTGGAGACTAAGCAAACAAAGAATCAAAGAGTTGGTTCTTTGAAAGATTAAGTAAATTTGAGCAACACTTAGAGAACCTTATCATAAAGAAGTAAAAAGACTCAAATCCATACAATTAAGAATAATAAGCATGAAGTCACAACAGTTCCTCAGAAATCCAGAAGATCATCAATACCTACTTTGTGAGGATATGTACTAATAAGACACATGGAAGAAATGGGCAGACTCCTAGATACATATGAATTACGAAGGCTGCATCAAGAAGGTATAAAAATTCTAAGTAACCCAATAACAGTCATTGAAATTGAAAATGTAATTAACAGCATACCAATAAAAAAAGCCCAGTTCCTCATGTCCTCATGGATTCAGTGTTGAAATCTACAAGAAATTTAGAAAAGAGTTAATTCCACTACTCCTCAAACTCTTTAAAGAAATGGAAATGGAGGGAATATTCCCAAACTCATTCCTGGAAGCAAGCATTACCCTGATACAAAAACCAGAGAAAGATCCAAACAAAAAAGCAAAATATAGACAAGCTTCAACAAACATTGGCAAAGAGAATGTAGCAATTCATCAAGAGGATTATACACTATGATTAGTAGGAGTCATCCCAAGGATGCAAGGATGGTTCAACCTATGCAAATCAATAAATGTAATAAACTATTTTGACAGAATCAAGCGCAAAATGCTCATGATTATCTCAATAGACACAGAAAAAGCATCTGACAAAGTCTAACACCCATTCATGATAAAAGCACTATAGAAAATTGGAATAGATGGTCTTTATCTCAATACGATAAAAGCCATCTATGACCAGTCATAACACCCATTCATGATAAAAGCACTATAGAAAATTGGAATAGATGGTCTTTATCTCAATATGATAAAAGCCATCTATGACCAGTCATAATACATAGTCAAAAACTGAAAACTTTCATTCTAAATTCAGAAACAGGACAAGATGTCCAGTATCTGCACTCCTATTCAATATAGTTCTGGGGACATTACCAGAGCAATTAGACAAGAGAAAGAAAAAGAATAAGGGTAGGAATGCTAGAAGTTAAATTATCATTATTTGCAGATAACATCAAATAATATGGTACTGTACATAGAAGACCCCAAAAATCTCCACCAAATACTCCTAGATATAATAACCAAATACAGTAGTGTAGCTTAATTCAGATTCACCATTCAAAAATCACTGGAATTCCTGTACAACAATAACACATTCACTGAGACAGAAATTAAGGAAACCACTCCTTTCACAATAGCATTAGAAAAAATTGAAATATTTTGGAATCAATCTAACGAAGGAAGTAAAAGACCACTACACCAAAAACTATAGTACTCTGACAAAGGAAATCAAAGGGAATACCAGAATATAGAAAGATATCTGTTGTTCATGTTAGGAAGAACAACTATAGTGAAAATGGCCATACTTCCAAAGTTGCCATACAGATTTAATGCAATCTCAATCAAAATAGCAATAGCATACCTCACACTATTAGAGAAAATGATCCTAAAATTCTTTTGGAAACAGACAAGATCTAGAACAGCAAAAAGCAACTCTTGGAAACAAAAGCAAGGCAATGAACTTCACAATCTCTGGCTTGAAATTATATTACAAAGCTATTGTGATAAAAACAACATGGTATCAGCAATTAAAACAAACAACATTCACCCCCCAAAAAACCAGATCCAAAAGTCAATGAAACAGATTAAAAGATTTAGAAACAACTCTAAACACTCATCCACCTTATCTTTGAGACAGAGTTCAAGCACCTTCACTGGAGGAAAGAGAGCCTCTTTATCAAATGACACTGGAAACACTGGCCTTACACATGCCAAAAATTAGATTTAGATGCATGTATTTCACCATGCACGAAATTAAATCAAAATGGATCAAAGGTCTAAATATTAAAATAGAAAAACTAACTGTGCTGGAACATAGCATAGGCAAAACTCTTGAGGACACAGGTATAGGCAAAACTTTTATGAATAAAACACCAATCACACAGGAACTATTATAAAGAATCAACAAGTGAAATCTCATTTTATCAAAAAAAGTTTTTTTCACAGGAAAAGAAGCTACCAACAGAGTGAAAATACAGCCCATGGAGCAGGAAAAGTTTTTTGCCAGCTGTTCCTTATTCAAAGAACTATTATCTAGACTATATAAAGAACCAAAAACAATCAGTGCCCCCTAAGAATGTAAAGACCCAATCCAAAAGTGGACACCTGAAATGGATAAATACTTCTCAGACAAAGTACAAATGGCAAATAAATATATGAAAATTATTTCATAATACTGTTCATCCAAGAGATGCAAATTAGAACAGCACCGATATACTACCCCAATCCAGAATGAATGGCTCTTATCAAGAAATAAAAAAAGTGCTGGTGGGACTCTTAGGAAAAGAAACACTTTCCTTCTCTGTTATTGGTGGAAGTGTAGATTGGTGCAACCACTGTGGAAATCACTGTGGAGATCCCTCAAAAAACTAAAAGTAGAGGTTCATTTTGACCCAGTTATTCCTTTTCTTGGTGTCTTCTTGAAAGAATTAAAAGTATCATGCCGCAGAGATATATGCACACTTATGTTTATAGCAGTGTGATTTGTAATAGCTAAATCTTGGAAACAGTCCAAATGCCCATCAAGGGATGAATGGATAAGGAAGATGTGCTTTATTTTTATACAACAGGATACTACTCTGCCATACAGAAAGATAAACTTAAGATATTTCTAGGGAAATGTTTGCATGTCAGAACATTGTGTGTGTGTGTGTGTGTGTGTGTGTGTGTGTGTGTTCTTTTTGGTACCAGGGATTGAACTCATGACCTCACACTTGCCAGGCAGGTGTTTGTGCTGCTGAGCCATATCACTGGCCCCATCAGAACATACTTTTAAGTGGAATAAATTATGCACACATGTTTGAATATCACATTGTTTCTCTGGTGTGAGAAACCAAAAGGGTAAATAAGGACCTAAATGCATAATAGATATTGGTAAATCATAAGAAAATGTTCAAATGAGAATGGGAACAAGGGAGGGGGAGGGAGGATGGAAGGAAGGGAAAATAAACAAGAAAATATAAGGAAAAAAATGGAAACAAAGATTTTGTAAGCAAGGAGGGGAAGAAGGGATGAAGAAAGTGAAAGTGATTGGGGAAAAAAGAAGAATCAAAATGCATTATGTACGCCTTTAATCCCAGCACTCGGGAGGCTGAGGTAGGCGGAGTGTTGTGGGTTCGAGGCCGACTTGGGCTACAATGTGAGCGCAAGGCTGGCCTGAGCTACATAGTGCGACCCTGCCTCAAAAACCCAGGGCCGGGAGTTTGGCTCAGTGCCTTAAGTGCCTGCCCTGGCAGGTGCGAGGTTGTGAGTTCAATCCCCCGGTGCCGGAAAAAAAAAAAAATGCATTATGTACAGGTACAAATTCCCTCTGATGAATGTGATCATTATGTACATTTAAAACACACCAATGAAATTAATTTTTAAAAAGAAAAACCTAACTTCACACACAGTGCAGAAGATGTATAAGAAAACTTGCTGTCATACAAGGCAATCAACACTATGTGATGAAGCCCAAGAGAAGTTAAAAAGAAGAGATGAGGGGTGGGAAATGTAAGAAGAATTAAGATGTGTTACAGACATGCAGCAATTCCTCACGGTGAGTGTAATCACTATGTGCTGCAAACATACACTAATAAAAATTAAAATGTAAAAAAAAGAAGAGATGGAACCATCCAAAAATATCATTTGCTGGAATAAAGACTGATAGCTCAAAAGAAGGTCAATTTTCTAGGAGTGCATGAGTTATCCTACATTTGGGAGTGTTTTACTTATTTTTATCCTGGATTATAAAGCATTTCTGAGCATAGCAATCAGTCTTACCCCTCTTCTAAATTTCAATTGCTACGTCTTGTGGGGGGCTTTGTCCTTGACAACCTTAACCAGCTCCATCTCATGTAACAGAGGCCCTTGTGCTCAGCCCCACACAGAAATGCAGGCCCAGCAGTGCATGGGGAGAGACTTCCACGTTGCTGATGTCTCTGACACTTAAATATGCTGCTTGGTGAGATAGAAATAACAAACTCTACTTAATTCCCTGTATATAAAAAAAATCAAGCATTGATATTGCCTTCCTCCAGCTTCTCTTTCAATCTGTCCTATAAACTGCTAATCTCCCTAAAGATCCCTTTGTTCAGGTTATTCCACAATGCACTCAAAATAGTGCCCCTATGTCTTTTATAATCCAGTCCTTACTCATCTGTTTGGCTTTGAGGTGGGGCTTTATTTTGCTTTTAAAACCTCCTTTACCATAATACCATCCATCCATTCCATCTCTTTGTCCCTCCTCCCAAATGAGCAATAGGCTCTGTGTTCAATCCCTAACACTGCAACAAATAAACAAAGAAAGTGACTCTTTCCTATGAAGGGCGATGCCAACTGCAGCGTAGGCAAGCAAACTAGTATAAAGCTATCCAGTGGATCTGGCTGCCTGGGTGAGTGCCAGAAGCTGCCTTAAAGCACGGTGCCGGCCTCTGAAAATACTAGAGATGCTAAAAATTAGCAAGTAGTTGGGAATGACTTAAGCCTTCACAAGTCTTTTGATTATTTTTAGGTCTTTAGGAATGCTTCATGAAACCACAATGTCTTGATATGCTGTCACCCTCTGAGCATCCACAAGGTGAAAACAAGTTAGAAGGTATTTATGAAACTTCTTTCAAAAGCAGGTAAATGCCTGGGTTTTGATAGCAGGAAAGGGGAGAAAGTTGCAGGGACAAACTCAGAAGGTGTGGCCCATGGGAAAGCCCTGACTGAGTGAAGGGGTGAGGATGGGGAGCAGACTGCTCCTATGTGAGAGGTTGAGAAGACGTAGGCAAACGGAGGAGAACAAGAAAATGTCAAAAGGGAAGTAAGATTCAATAGTCAGTGGCAAGATGGTAATTTTAGATTCTGATATTTGTACAGAGGGAAACACATAATGTGTAAGAAATTTAATTTGAATGAGTTGAAATAGTGTTTAAGTGCATACTCCACAGGTAGACAAATATGCCGTATTTGTGGATCATGTACTATATGAAAACCTCTGTATTGAAGTTGGTCAGCTTGGAAATAATTATTTGCCTTATTAAAAGTATTCCGCATTATGCAAAATAGACTGACCTCAGGTTTCTTTTTCTTATCAAGTTCTCCAGTGGTTACTGAGAATAAATCCAATGGTCAAAAATACAGTGCATGTACTGCCTTTCAGAAACTGTTTGTACTTGAAAGCATATCAACAGTTTCTTGTTAACCTAAGAGTCATTGAAAATCTTCACATTAAAACATAGTTTTATTTAAGAGTAACAATTCAGAATTGTATAATTCTCTTATATATTCAACCAGCTACTCTCTCCCCAAAGTGGAAATAGCACTGTTTGATGTGAAATTAACTGAGTGACTAGAGGGACATGCTTTCTATTTTGTAATGTAATCCTTACTACTGAAAGATGAGATTATAATCGACTTTACTCTCTTATGTTGAGAGAAATAATGTAACACTTATGGAAAAATTTGATAGAACATTGTGTCGGGGTGGTGGGTTTTGATGTTACATATAACAGGAAAATGAGAGTATCAGAACCATTTTTACTTGAGGCAGATCACTTGACCTTGATGTATGCTGCCTCTTTCTTTATTAACTATCTGCAAATTAGTTTTATACATATAACCTGAGAAGGGTATTATGGAGTTTATCAAGGTAATATTTATAAACTTCCCTGAAATCCCTAGCTGAAAGACAAAATGTCATGTAATATTACTTGTCTAAAACTGAGACCTTTTATAAGCCTTAATTATAATTTTAAATTCCCTTACATTAAGGAATGTGAATCAATCAAATATAATGACTATTTGCACATTATAAGCTCTTTAGGACTCAAACCAAGTCACTCACTTCTTTTATTCCCTCCCACAACATAAAGCTATCAAACTTGTCTTTGATGATGATGGTGGTAGTATTACTAGTAATACAAGCAGTATAGTAATCCTAATACAATTACCTAGACCTTGGCAGCACACAGCCTTCCTCTCTGGGAATCAGTGAGCAAGGCAGTGTTGTTCCTGATTTACTGACAGGCTCATAGCACAGCATCTAATAAAGGAAGCATCAGATATTGGTACACTTAGAGAAGTGAAGGTTTGAAGCAGGAAAATAGAATTGAAAATCACAGGGTACGTAGAAAGAAGACAAAATATCACAGAGAGCTACATGATTTTATTTAACTTTTTTTTTGGTCTCATTGAGACAGGGTTTCACTATACAGTTCAGAAGTTTAGACTGGCCTTGAACTCACTTGTAGCCCAGACTGGTCTCGAATTTGCAGTGCTCCTCCTACCTCAGTCTCCCAAGTGCTAGGATTATAGGCACACGTAACCACACTCAGCCTTAATGACCTATCTGTTCACTTATTATATTTGACTTTTTGGAGGTCAACAGACCTATCACATGACCTTGCCTTTTAGGTATAATCTCAACGGGCATTCCTTGTTCATTTGGGTTTATTGTTCTTATTGAATAGAATTGCTTAAAATGAAGTAGTACCCAACTGTATATATGTATATACACATACAAATACATGTATACACACATATATATACACATACATATACATAAATATGCATATATATATCTTGATCTTTTGTTGACTGGACTGGCCATGCAGGGAGGAGTGTATGTATTTCAATATTTTTTTAGATTCATGTCCCAATAAATCTACATTTTTGCATAGTTAATAATTTAACCTCTGGTGTTTAGTTCCCATGTTTAGATCAGATTGTAGACTGACATACAGCATACTGTCAGATCTAGACAAAGGGGTGTCAGTGTCAATTTTACCAGGGTGGTAGGCACTTTGAACAGAGGCCAACAGTCCTGGGTGGCATATAAGGGCTAATGAGGCACCTTAGATGGTAGTACAGGGCATGCTTTTGACTATTTTCTCCCATGTTTAATGAAAATGGGTTTTGCATATGTTTCTAAATAATTCTTTCTAAATGAACTTCGTAATAATTGAATTACACTTTAACTGCATTAAAAGATCTTGCGATTTAAAGAAATAACGTGGTGATTCCTACTGCAAATTGGATAATAGTAACCCCAAATTTCTCTTTTATAAGTATTGTTATGGGTTGAAATTACTTAGCTCCCAAGATATCTATATAATAATGTCTAATAGCTCTGCAAAACATTACATATATGAACTAATTTGCTGAAAAATGTTTGAAGTCATCTTTTCTTCTTCCCTTTCTCTTACATCTCACATTGATTCCATCAGAAAATGCAGCTTTCGCCCTTCAGAGTGAATCCTGAATCTCTTTCGTACTGCCCAAGACAAGGGGACCATGATCTCTCACCTTGTCTACACTGGTAGCCAACAGAGGTACCTCATCTGATGACCATTCTTCATAGATTGTTTTAATCACAGTTCACATCAGCAGTCCTACTGGTAGCCGCTTAATGCCTTCCCATGACATTTCAAGTCAAATCAAAAGTTATTACTATTGTCTGCAAAGATTTTCCTGTCCTGACCTAAGCTGCATTCCTCTCAACCTTTCTGTCCCTTCTAATTATTCTCAATTTCTTGTTATTACTCAAGTACACTAAGCATGCTCCCACTTGCACCTGGTAATTCCCCGTGTATTTGCGTGGCTCACATCTTTGATTTCCTTTAGCTCTCTAATCAAATATAACCTCTTCAGAAGGACCACCACAGATCATTTCATCTGAAAGTTATACTGGTCACTGTTCCTCTTGCTTTTTTTTCCCCTATAGCATTTACTTCTGAGATTATATCGTGCTTATCTTCTGTCTTCCTAAGTAGATCTCACTGAAGACGGCAGCTCTGTCTCTTTTGTTTTCTACGATAACTAAAGCATCTAGATAAGTGCTGGAATATAGTAGACATTCAATTCATATTAGGCAGGAGAATATACACAAATGGGTGCTTAAAAGAGAATCCCTGTAAGGTCAGATCTCAAGTTGAAACTTCAAGAACAAGACCAGGTATTAAAATTTCTTTCTCAGTTAATCCTTCATTCTCATGCAGAGAATACATTTAGTAAGGGAAACTGAGGAAATGGCCTTACAGCAAGGAACAAAGCAATATGACAGAGAACATTGAAGACTTGAAGGTAAGGAAAGAAAAAGCGTACTTGTTTGTATTTTTCCAACATAAGGATTTAATGAATCTCAGTGAGTTCTCACTGAATGCATTGTTCCTTTTAAAGAGTAGAAATTCCCTGCATTTCAATCCTGTTTAAATAAGGGCTTTCGGCATACCCTAAAGATGTCCAGATTGGTTCTTTGTTGGCTGACGGAAGGCACGGTCTTCTGTGTGAGTGCTTTCCTTGGAAGATCCCCTGCTTCTGGTTCCCTGTAGATGGAAGTTGGGAATTGCAAGCAGCAGCTCTCCAGCTGATCTGAATTGCCCTGATCCTGCCCAGGGAGGAACACTTATCTCTAACTGGTGAAAGCCCAACCATTTAGTACTTTATAGACCATGGACTATTGCACTCAGAAGCAAATAGGCAGGCGGTACTCGCTGCAGAGCACTGATGGAATGTGCTCCCTGCAGCTCTACCCATACAGCAGCCAAAGCACCCCACATTCCGCCCTATCTGCAGCTTCTGGACATCTTCCAAGGGAGAGGAGAGCGAGTTGTTTAATGTGAACAACAGAATGAAATTATACAAAGCCAGAATCACTTCCTAAGTTGGAAGCATACTAAGTTTAGGACCAGTTTTTCTTTCTTCCTCTCTTTCTTTTCTTTCTTTCCTTCTTTCTTTCTTTTTTCTTTCTTTCTTTCTTTCTTTTTCTTTCTTTCTTTCTTTTTCTTAATACAAGAATCATTTAGAAATACCGTTTAGAAATTATTTTAATAGTTGCCTCCCTGCCAAACAGTATAGTTATTAATAATGCTGTAAATCTTCCAAATAAATTTTGACAAACTTATTTTTTTTGTAAAAACAGAAATGCTGCTGCCAATGTCTGAACAGAACTTTCAAAGAACTTTATAGATAGTTTTTACTAAGAACCCAGGTGGAGTTTTCAACTTAAAAACTCTACAGCCCATCATTATTTTGTAGTTACTAAGCAACTTCTATAGTGTGCCTGTATCATTCATGTTTATTACTCTATATTTTCATGAATATTCATACTTCTGTAATGAGGTTGTGATGAGATTTGACTATAATAGCGCATTAGTCCTGAATCACTTTCCATTTAATGTTGAGATGGTTAGAATATGTGTCCTTAAAATGGATGGAAGATCAGTGTCTGTTATCATCCTGTGTCCAATGACCTATTGACCTATTTCTCATGTTTAGAGAGAGACCTATCTAACTGTAGCAATAATAACTTTCACTTATGGTTCGTTTATAAGTTGCTTCTGTAGATATTAGGCTTTATCCTCACAACAGTCTTGGAATTGTCATCCTTTATCTACATAGGAGGATACTGAGGCTCAGAAAGTTTAAGTAATTAGATATTAAATTAGTGGTAGGATGAACTAATGGAGATTAGTACTAAAGTTATCTATCTTCTATATATTTACGTAAGTCATCATTTTTTATGCTTAAATCTTACAATCTGAACAACTACTTTCAAGATAACAATATACAATATATTAACTTGTGTTGATTTCCTATTTTTCTAAGTTCTGTATCATTTTTATCTTTTTTTTGATTTTTAAAAAAAATTTAAAAAATAAATTAGTTGTAGGACTGGGACTGACTTGCAAATCATCTGACTGATCTCTCTGCTCCTTATACTGCCTGACCATTATTCCCGGTGCCACCATATCTTTCCAAGTATTGCTGTGTGTGCCAAGTGTCTATGTTGGGCTGTTCTAAGTCAATCACAAATTTGATCTTAGAGTTCATTTGAAAATGATCTTAAATATCAATATGATAACCCATGAAAATTAAATTGTCCAGTGATAAATAACATTAGGAGCATCATTTAAAACTCAGTTATTATATACAAATATGTAATATATTATGTCTAAATATATATGCATAAGCAATATGTACATATATGTAAATACATCCAAAGTTGTTAATGAATTGGAGTAATATTTAAGAAATGAGTAGTAAGATTGCTGTTAGTATAATTCTATACAGAGCAAGTAAAATTTTAGTTGCAAGAAGAGATTTAGGGGACTTAAAGAAGTACATTCATATTTTATGTATGATACTGTATTTGTCAATGATATTTTTTCCCTGAATCATCTAGGAGTGTTAGGCAGGTGTGAAAAACATGTAACCTGTGGGATGGACAAGCTTGGCTTTCCTGGCCTGCACCAAGTGAAGAATTATCTGGGGCTGCATATAAAATATACAGTATAGGTAATAGGAACAAGCAATAAATTTTGTTCTGTGTTAAAACAATTTTTATTATAAAACAGGTGTGTTGAACAGAGGGGCCACAGGTTGGCCATGCCTGTGGTATTCAGTAACCACAGATGGCTACTGAGAATTTGGATTGTGACTAATCTAAATTGAGATGTGCTCTGAATTTGAAATTTTCATACAAAAGATTTTGAAATTTTCATACAAACGAATAAAAATGCTTCAATAATTTTACATTACATATTAAAAAAATATTTTAGGTATTGTGTTAAATAATGTATAGTAAAACCGGTTTCAGTTTTTAAAACTTTTTTAAATGTAGCTACTAGACAATTTGACGTGGAATTACACTATATTACTATGGGACGACACTGATGGACAGACTATCGGAGATACCTGGAACCTAACTTTTGTCCTTGAGAGAAGATGAGACAAGGCTCATTACGTATGTGAATCACTGGCAGGATACATGTGTTTAAATGTCAAATGATTGAGAAAACAAAATACTAACTCTGGATAACATCAATGAATTAATAAATCAGTGTGGTTTTTAGTTCTCAGGAAAAGGGTAATGTTAAGGATAAAACTTGGGATGGGATAAGGAAAAAGGAGAGGACAGCAGTACTTTCAGTATCCAGCCAAGGAAAAGAAGACAAAACATTAAAAAAATGACAAAAGAATAATAAGAAACTTGATTTTTAAATGATTACATGAAGGATAAAGATTGATAAGAAATGGCATTTTTTCCTGATTTTCCCATCTAATCACTATTAATCGAATGTTAGCAAGTAAATTATGTGACATTTTAGAAAGTCGTGTACTCCGTGCTTCTCATTCCTTAAAAGAAACGTTTGTCAGTCAGCAGTCCTCTCTGCTCATTTCTCTTTCAAATTCAATTTACCTCTTTATTTCTAAAACGACCCAATCCAAAACAGCTTTGCAAATCATTATGGGCTCTCAATGTTATATGGCTTATTGCTCTATGCATTTGTCAAAATTTCTGCATGAAGGAAGAAAACCTAAGGACACAGATTAACACATGTAAATTAACCACTAATTCTGGCTTTGGTTGTAAAATCAATATGAAAAACACAATTTCTAACCTGAAATTAAAAAAGACATACCCAGAAGTAGTATAACTGATAATCTGGCTTGTTTCAATGAGAACATGTGCTGAAACCATATGTCAGAGAGAACACCAGAAACATAATTCATAAGGAATGATTTGTTTTTTAAATTTGGAATCAAAATGGTAGAGTGAAAGTTATGTTTTATTCTACTCTAAGAGACTTGTCTAATTTATCTGAAACACCAAAATAATGAAGCTGTTTCTAGGTTCTTGGCCTCTTAATCTTGTATATTAATTCAGGTAATGCACCACTACCAGCATCTTCTATTTAATTATTTTTATTTATGTACCATTAAGCCCCATTTTCATTACTTTCACCGTACAAAAAAAGGACAAACCTTGGGTATGTGGACAATGCCACCACCTCATTTACAATCCTCAGAAGACCCTTTTCTTGGAGTAGAATACAAATGACACTCCTTGACATTCTTTAAAAGCAGTTTTTATTTCTTTAATTAGGAGTTTCAGGCAAGGCCTTTCTGCTTGAACCCTTAACATTTCCAGACACTTCTGCCTCACTTCCCAGCCGAATCTTCCTAAATTTGTGTTGAATGCATTCTTGATTTGCAAGAAAGCTGCTTTCAGGCCCTTTCATATTCTGCCATAATCCCTTGGTAATTACAAAGTCTCTCTCTGCAACAATAGGCAAATCCAGGAGGAATTCTGTAGCTATGCCTCACACATAAATTTGTACTTGGACATTTCAGCTGAATTTGCCTCCCAGGAGCCCCCAACTTAGAAAGCAGTCCTGTTAGAAATGCCAAAACAGAAGAGCTCAAAGGTTATAATGAAAATAACTTCGTGTCAGTGGAAAACACTGGTTAAATAAAGTAGGGCAAACCAACTTTCAACAAAATAGCTCATTTAACAGTACATGAATTTTAACTGTAAAAGACTCAGTATAATGGAAAGCAAATTCCAAATTCCTTAACACTCTACCTATAATAATTTCCCCTACTAATAAGCTTTAAACCACGGGGAGTTTGTACTTCTCTTTCTTGACTTTATTATAATTATTTACATACTTTCCTTCTTTATTTCTTCAATTTTCCTTTTAGTAACTTACACACAAACTATATTATAAACTTAATAGTTTCACAAACTAAAGAACATTAAACTAATATTTCTCTAAACACTCTGGCTATTTGCAATTTATCTTGTTACCAAGTAAGTATCAGTAATTAATAGTAATTATTGATTTAGGTTAGAGTTTCATAGAATTTTCTTTTCTTTCTTTTATTGTCACAAAGCACAATAAAATGTTTCTCAGTACTTCGCTACATTGATATTTTGCAAAACCTTAAAATCTTCATATACCAAAATAATGTAGAATGTCCCTGTATAGATTTTTCACTTGACAAACATACACAGCATTTTCTGTAATTATCTTAAGAATCAATGATAGATATCTAACATGTAGGTTGTGGAAAATGTATGCATTTTGCTCTTCTACATAAAGGTAAATTTAAACTGGCTCAGTTATATAATAAGAGAATTACCTAAATCAAGGTTTGGAGAGCTCAGAAAAGCAATTTCATTTTTTGGGACCTATGCAATTTTTAAACTGCTTTTTTGAGAACTGATAACAAAACCATACTTTATAAAGAATAGTAAAAATACAATTAAGAATAAATATTACCAAAGGGCCTCTAAACTACTTTGCTTCTGCCTTGTTGTGGGATGAAGTAAGCATCGTTATTTTCAGACTGATAACACTTTGAGACATAAATGAAACTCATCTTGTAGCCTCAAGAATTTTTAAAAGGTAAAGAACACATCAATAATTTTAATAAGAATATCGGACAACACGCACTTATGTAAAGTTGGGGAACTGAGCCTTGTCTGGCCCCAATATTTCCAGGGCATCATGTCAGAGTTTTCAAGAAATCACAAGGAAACTGCAGAATGCATGCTACATATCCTAGACTGATAGTGCTTTGGAACTTCTCCAGGCAGGAGAATCTAAGATTAACGATGACCTAAAGTAAGCTCTACATGGAGAGGGAGTCCCAGCAGCATCTGGGGCAGCTGTGTCCACTTTCACCAATTAAAGATGATATGCAAGAAGTGCTATTGTACAAAACCTCAAGCAAGCATAAAGCCGGAGAAAGAATTACATGTAATAGCTAAGCTTTGAGTAATGTAAGTAGCAAAGAAAAACAATTTACTATAAGCATTTATATACCTGACCCAATGTGCTTTTCAGTAAACCATTCAAGAGGAGGAAAATGTACAAAAATATTTTCCATTGACAAATGCTTGTTAAATCTCCTAAAGCAAGTTTTTGCTTCACCCCCTGCTTTCAGAGCATTCAGCTCAACCCTATAAATTGGTTAGAGCAGGGAAAAAATTAGTTCCTTAGGTCCTTGTAAACATTTCACTTTTATTTTTGGAAAAAAAAAAGATTATTTTCAAAAGCTGCAGGTGTGAGGAAACTAATATTGAAAGTCTCCTGTGAACTGTTTTACACCTTACTCCACCAGAGTGCCCTTGGACTAAAACAAATTGGATGAGAAACACAAACTTTGTAGTTTCAGATACTGAAAAGCTTATTATAGCAGAAAATGAGTAAAATATTACAGCCACCAGGATTATTAGAATGGAGAACAGATCTACGTTGTGCTCAAATGTAAAAGTAACCCCAGTATAGGCAGCAGGAGCAAGCAGATGTGTGCTCTAGCCTTTTACATAGACTCTTATTTAACCCGCACTTCAAAGTTTAATCTCTGTTTTTAATTTTAATTACTCATTAGAGAACAATAACAGCCTTTATTTGTGAGAAACAAATTCATAAAATAGCACCGAGGAGATGCTCTTCAATATTTTCATTCATAATGTAAAGATCACAATCCCTCCAGAAATCCTGTTGAAGTTTCAGTCTATACATTCAACATTTTTGCAGTTAAGTCTCCCCAAATTGGTACTGGGACATACTTTTAACTTACTCATAGTACAAAACACATATCTAGTGCAAGATTTTATTGAGATTTCCTGTGCTATTGCATTTTGAAAATATTATCTCAAAGGTAAAAAGGAATTGTGATCTAAACGCATGAACGAATTTGGATATTTGGAACAGGCTAGGCTTCTAGCTGAAATACCTCAAGAGTCTTTTTCTAACACTTACAGAGAAGTAATTTTGAATTCATAAGGGGAATTTCCTGGGTTAGTAAAGAAATGTATCCCTTTGACAAATTTCCTAAATATGCACATGTTGGCACACACACACACACAAGCATGCACACTGCCTGACAAATAAGTATATGAACGATGATAAAAAAGAGATAAGATCATCTACTGCTTTGGTTGGTCCAGCCTTTTGGTAGGTATTAACAAAAGAAAAATAGCAGTCATCCTTTAGATTACAGCATAAAATAGAAGTAAAAGTTAGTGGATTCTTAACTTTGTTCTTGCTTTTTCATGTTTATAAAAATATTTCTTTCATTTCACTTATTGGTTCATACGGCGTTGGAATTATCATGTACCATAAACATATTTTAATAATGAAGTAGCACAGATTTCTCTAGTTTTCTTTGTAAGTTTATTTTGATTACAGTCTCTTTATGAAGCTTATTTTCAGTAATTCATTCTTTATTTGTTTTCTTGTTCTTTGGTGTTTAAATTATTTTAAACATAAATCCAACCCTCTACTAGTAAAAACAATACTAAAGTTTCCTAATTGTGACATGTTACTAAGTATCAAATATGTTAGACTTGAGAGTAAATTCCAAATATTTCTTGTTGCAGTGGTAGACAAAGACTTAAAGGGATTATATGATATTCTTCGTTATTCTCTAACTTTCATCATTAGCATCTACTGAAAACAAGATTGAATATAGTATAATATTGTGTACAAATTTGCTTAATACTACCCTTTACCCAAATCATTGGCAGAGTCAATAAAGACAGCTCTAGAGTTGTCCTTTGTACATTGCAGAGTCATACGGCAGGAAATGTTTAATCATTTGACTATTTTCTTTACAACATAGTGAAAGGAGTCACTTGTATAATAGTTTGAATTTTCATAGTGTTTACCAAGAATTTGCTCAACATGTATTTGTCACGTGCTAGGTTTACTCCCAGGAAAGGCAGAGGTAGGGGACTGGCTTGGGCATCTCAAAGGAATGGCACCATTTGGAAGAAGAAAGCAGTGTCAAAGAGCAGAGGCAGGGGCTTCTGTTCCCATGTTTCAGCCAAGTAAAGCTTCAACTGAATTTCATGAGCCAAAGAACTGAGAATAGGAGAGTAGCTCAAAACAAAGAATACAGATAGCTGAACAAATCCTTAGGTGAAATAGACCTGTGGTGAATCATTTTCATATTTTTGGTTCCTGGGATATTTGAACCTTTTAAAGGCTCTAAGTGGACCACTGAAGAAACAATGGCAAGAAACATAACTGATTTCAGTTTAATCGTGGAGGAAGTAATATGTGCGAAGACAATCTACAAACAAAAAATTACCCTGAGACTGGTGCTACTAGATATGATAATGATGAACAGAAGAAGGGTGAAAGTTGTACCAAAGAGTCTGTAGTAGTTTTCTATTGCTATTACAGCAAATTTATAGGCTTAAACTAGACTATCTATTATTTTGGAGTTCTGGCATTAGATATCAGAAAAGGGGTCTCACTGCACTAAAATCAAGGTGTTGACAGTTGACGGGAACATATTCTTTCCTGAATTTTTTTTTTTTTTTTTGTACCAGGAATCAAACTTAGGACCTTGCACTTGTCAGGCAAGTGCTGCGCCTCTGAACTATACTCCTGACTCTTCTCCTGAAATTCTAAGAGAGGATAGGTTTCTGTCTCTTCTCTATTTTCTAGATGGTGCCTGCTTTCCAACTCCTTGACTCATTTCTTGACCAATCTACTCTTTTCAACAT